>CM041734.1:20488892-20713892 GCA_023373845.1 Nibea coibor
GCAATGTGTGCGAAAATGACTTACGGACAAGCAAACACACATGCACGCACGCACACACACATGCAGGAAACACACAAACAAATCTGTGATGCTTCATTTATACAATTCCCTCGGCGGCAGAGAGGATTTATCAGAACAGCACATTCAATTCATTCATGCAATTAGAATAAAGATTTCCAATATCGTGCCAGGCAAAATTCCAGATGATTTTCAATATCAACCTCCTCTCTTGGCTGATATGAGATTCGTTTCTTGTCCCAGTGGACGCACTAGTGTACATTCATCATTTAGGAATTTGGCTAGTTTCGTGGAGCCCGGCGCCTCGCTGAGCACTCACAGAAGGTATGAAAAAGACAGACACATCAATCTCCCAGTGGTCTTGCCAGAATCATGAAGGAATATGCAAAAAGAGAGAGGAAGCAAGAGCGCGTTTTTTCCTCCTCAATGAGCCGTTGCCTTCTTTGTTTTCTCATATCTAATAGGATTCACCGTCCTGCAGTCTTATTGAGCTTGTGCGAAAGAAAATGAGTCGGGGAATGAGTTTGTGTACGAAAGTGTCTCTTGGTGCTTTTCTGTTGCTGTAAATGAATACATCTGAGTGCATGAGTGTATGTGTCTGTTTTGCTATGCTTCTGTGTGTATTTTTAGAGAGAGGGTACCAAGAGTCTGTGAGACAGACATCCCGCAACGACACACTGTGAAGATTATCCTCAAATTCGGTGCTTGTGTGGAAAATCAAGGGATTTTTCCCTCCCTGCTTATGCAAGTTCTAAGTGGATTTTTGCTTAAAAGGTGCTCGGGGATCAGAAATGGAAGAGGTGCTTTTTATTCTTTTCTTTAATGCACTCCTTAGCTGTATCCAGCAATGATGGAGTCGTGCTGTGGAGGGAGGTCCTGCTCCGTTTTAGGCAGAGCAGAAAGGAACGCAGCATGACTAGATAACAGGGGCCAGGTCCTCCTCCCTCTCCTCAGTGCTGTGTAATCTCAAAAGAGAGACATCCATCAAGTCCTGCCAACCTCCCACAGATACAAATAGACAGCCATGTCCGTATCACGCTGGATGGCTAATCAACACCTGACAGCAAGGACAACCTTTTTCATGCCGCTAAGACGTGTGCAGAAGATGCTGGACAGTGTTGTTTCGAAAAACGTGCATTTGTAACTTCCAAGGGTATCTCAAGTAAAGTACAAACTTTTGCCCCGGGTACAAGTTAAATGGTTGGTCTCTTATTAGGAGCTTTTAGTCAAAGCCCCCACTCATCTTTGACACTGCTTCCTGTCTTTGCACTTTTATCATATTCATATTCTTTAATAATATTGCATAGCAACCTATAATTTGTGGAAAGGGCAGACTCCTTACCTGTGGGGGCTTCACGGTCTGTAATTATAGTTATTATGGGCTTGAGTCACCATGAATGTGGCCTTTACAATTAACATCCACTGCAGCTGGACAACTAAGAGCATCTCAAAATCAGTAATGACACTAAATCTTAATGGGCATTATTACCAGAGGCCCATTCGCTATGAAAAGCAGTGATATCAGTCTTATGTTAGGGTATATTGTTGAATAATCATATCCATAGCTGGTCATTATATGCAGTTAATAATGAAGATGTGTGATCCTTTTCAAGACAACATCACCATGAAAATAGAAAAGTTAATACAAAGCATTCGCACTTTATCCTAAAGTCTGGAAAACAGAACCATAAACAGCACATAGTGAAACACACCAGTGCCCTGCTGCAATGCCATTGTTTGTAACAAATGAACACACTCTCAGATGGGTACACAATACATCACTGTCATAGTCCCATGACACTGCGCCATGCCTGCCAACCACCAATACACTTGTCAGCGAAATGACTTGCTAGTCTATGATTGTCAGCAGCTGCCATAATGACAATTTATTTATCTGCTGCCTTACCGTTTTCCTCACCTTATCCCCCCCCCCCCGTATTTCAACCCAAAGCAAGCAATTTGACCCCCCACCAGGGGCAACAGTGTCGTCACAGACCAGCTTCCTTGGGAGATTTCAAAAGTCACACTTCCCCATTAAGCAGGGAGCATTTTTCATAGCAGTGTCTCCACACAGGTAGACAGACATCAACACACATGTTCTCTTCTTTTTGCCACTTGAGACTGAAGAGAGGGTACCAGGAAGAGAAAGGAGTTAATACATTGTTCCAAGCCTGAGGGGAGTATACAGTATAAGCATGCTGTGTAGATTTTCACAAGTCACATACATTTAACCTGAGTCTTATTCCACCCTCAAACTATACATCTCACCCACGACAGAAATGTATTATATATTGATACAAGGGTATACACACCCACAGTCTTAATGACCTTCCCATGGTTGAACACAGGGGATGCAGAACCCTCACCTTTCTATGGTCAACAATCTCCTGCTGGATGCGGGCAGGACACCTTGCAGGCTTACCTGTGAATCTCTCTTTTTTTTTTTCATATACAGTATACTATCTGACCAATAAAAATCCCAGAGCAATGCAATCCAATGCAATAATAAAAAAAATACCTTTGTGCCCGAATGTTGCACTGCATTACATCATCAAGTTTGTTTGTTTTTTTTGTTTTTTTTTTAACTTTTTCTGGTCACTGTGTTTAATCTATTTGTTTATCTATATGTCCTTTAGATTGTTTTTTTTTGTTTTTTCACCTTTCTGCATGAATCAAGGATAGTATAAAGAGATAGAAACTAAATAGTGTGTTATATGTAATGATATTTAAAAAAACAAAAAAAAAAAACAAATATAACAGATTGTACTTTGGCTTGTTTCACTGGTGGTCAGATAAAATTGTGGTGTCTGTCTGTCAAGTTTATATGGAGAGTTCACAACAGCAGCTTGGCCTTCAGGCTGTCTGCCAGAGACAAAGCTTGTGCCGTGGGTCCAAACCTGCCCACACACACACAGTGTGCTGCAGTGAACTTTAAGTTTGGATGATGGAAAGAAAAACTACATTGTTTGTTTGCCTACACGCCAACTGAAAAGTTTTGCCGTGTCATTGGGTTCATTGAGCATCTCTCTTCACTCTCTGTTGACTTGCCTGTTTGTAAATCGATACATTTTACTCTAAGATGTGAGTGCATTTTTAACCAGTAGTTTCATAACAACTTCAGCATGAATAACTCTGCAAAGGTAAAGTTTAATTAATGTAATCTCGCATTTTTTATCACACAGAAATTGCTACAATGAGACATCAACACCATTTTTGTGTTGTTTCAATACACGTCTCTGTCTCATCTATGTTGTACCCCTCACGCCTCCACTCCATTGGAACTGGATCATCGTCCTTTGTCATTAAACATTACAGCAACTGTGCAACCACACCTTCTAAATAATTCATGACAAACCTTTACACCTTTGAACCTTCACATTTACATAATTAAAAACATCACGTTCCCATAGAAAATTCCAAAATACAAAAATATTAAACTGAAAATGGACTACCAAATTTTCAAAATTTATTTGCCAAAAAAAAGTGTTGTTAGACACCACTTGAGTGTGTTTAGACATCAGCATTTGTAATAATTAGCTGTTAAATGATGTTTAACTAAACCCTGCTTTCATTTTGCTTTGCAGCGCCTTGAATTCATCTCTGTGTATTAAAAGGGCCTTTCTAAATAAAACTACTTTGCTGATCCTTGAAAATGAAATTGGTTCTAGATTTACTGAAGTTCAGTTGGTACATTTCATCTGTGTATGTGAATTGCGCACTACCTGTGTGGGGTTTTAGCTGTTTTATGTTTAAATATATTAATAGCACATTAACACTCTGATACAGTGCAGTACAGTTAGGAACAGCTCTCAGCAGAGTCTTTAGACTGGGTTAATGGTAAAGGTGATTGTCTAATGGGTGCAGGATGGAACCGTTTTTCCCAATTCCACCCTCAGCCAATGAGCTTCTTCGTTCTCTGGTATGCAAATGAGAGGCACAAGGGCAAGCAGGGATTGTGAAGGACACAGTCTTTGGACCACGAGGAGACAGAGCCACCCTGGAGGGGCAAGCATGCCTCATTTAGATTCAACACTATCATTTCACTTAGGCAGGTGAAATACAAGTGCCATGCTTGCACTCTATACAGTGCCAAGAAGACAAGCCGGCGTTCTGTGCATACGCTGTAGAGACAATTGTGTGTGACCTGTAGTAATTTTGCAAGTCTTGTTGAGGCTATCAGACTAGAATTTAGTGTGAAAGACCATAATGTGCTATTCATGCCCTAAATGCATTGAACTCACAGCAGCCTACTCTGTTTAGCAAATCACCATGACCTAGCAACCGGCACATATGCACAGGAATGCAAAAGGGCAGTACACAGTCCTTTATCTAAGTAGCCAGTATAGCAAACCCTGCTGCTAGAACTGAATGTTAACATGAGCATGGTGCAGAAATCAATTTAGATGTTATTCCCATGACAGTGCCTGGGTATGACTGTCCAGGGTATTTCTATTTTGTATTACCTTCCCCATCTTGTTTTTCCCCAAGCTATCATCCCAAATAGAATGGTGTCGGTGTCTCAAGGCGATGGCCATTGATCCACATTGGAAGTGAGATACTACTACAGGAGCCATCAGCACAAGGCATTTTATTCGTCAGGCCACATTGACGAGTGCAAATAGACAGATAGAACATACAAAAAGTCACGCTGTAATAAATAGCTGCGCTAAAGTATGCATGATGCTCACTGCAAATTACCCATATCATTAAGTTGCGTTGCAGCAGCTCTACACATAATCTGTTCCTTCTGTATGTCTATATGAATGATGATGTAATAGGCGTTCACGTCTCACAAGCACGGTATTCTGTTTGATGTCATTAGAATAGAACAACGCCATAATGTGCTGTATGACAAGTGTTTATGGTCATAGATTTGAAATAATACATGACGACCGTAGAAAATCTGTCTAACATCACTTTAAAATGGCAGTGACATGAATAGTATGGATTAGCACATGATGATTCTTTGTCCCTCATGGATATATTAGGGAGAAATAGTCGGCAGCCTTCTGGATATCTGCAGTCCACTAGGATGTCTCAACATTATCTCATATTCCAAGTAATCGTGTGCCACTTTTAAATCACAACTAGTTACACTCACCCTCATGTGAGAGAATATCCAGTGTCCCTACATTACATCAGAGATGCAACAACTAAAATATTGGCTTCTGTAGTAAAGGTGGAAAATTGGTTTATTCGGAAACCAATTGACTTATGTAGCATTTGTTCTGTATCAACTTTTCTGTTAGCTGTCACAATGTTAACATATTGTGTTCAACATGATGATCCAGATTTTATTTTGCAACGCTGTAAAGTTAAATGTGTGGTCGACAAAGCCTCACACACCCATGATATTTTCCAGAGTTAGAGACAATGATATAAACTTTCATGTGCCACAAATAGTATTATAATTTTCTATTATATTGTGACCCAATAATAATGAGTGGGGTGTTACCTTTAGACTCTGATTGAGTACCTATATATTAAGCTGTTCTCTCAAATGACCCCTAGCATGAAAGCTACCAATTGCCTATTAGAGTATGCATAATATAAAATGCACTTACAGCAGCAACAACTATGCTTCACTGGAGCCATCTAGTACACGTGAAAGCAGTTTTGTGTGTTTTACATGGAGCAATTTTCAGTATAGCAAAGCTTTAATGTGAAAGGTTCAACCAGAGTGAAAGTGTGATCCCCAGACACAGCACACTCCAGGCCGACACGGGGATGTCCCCTGCCACTGCTCTCATTTCATGTAACACTGCCACTGCATTTTCCTGCACTGCTCAGAGCAAAACTATTTAAACTCGCTCCCCAAATGAACAACTTAGTAAATGAATGCCTCGACTGTGTCATCGATTAAACAGCACAGTCTTTCTCCTATGATTCATAGGCAGTGTGTGTGCACTCAGCCACATAATCTCTCTTTTTCATTTCAGCACCTCCAGAATTGCCTTCTAAACACAAATAATGACAGTGGCAGCAAAGCTCTGCGAGCCTATCCACGAGCGTGTGTGAAATGTGTTGATCATTTGGCTGATTCATAATTTTCTGCTACCCGGAAGCACAGTTCTGTGCTGCAGCAGTCAGATATTTGTTTTACTGCATGCTAAATAGCAATATATTGATATTTCCCAGGCTACATCTAACAGACAATTAAATTACTGCATTTAAGGATGCTCTGGTACACAGAAAAAAAAACGGAGATGGTGGATTATTAAATTTACAAATATTCAGTTAGCTGCTACACAATTCATTTATAATTTTTTTTCCAAACATATGTCAGTCTTAGAATTATTTTAATCTTGAGAGATGTAACGTCTACAAGTCTCAGTCCTGTTGAGATGAATGAAAGAAGTTATGTTTTATTCAAAATGGAAAGCTACACCACCTGGGTGCAGGTTCAACAACCGACAAGAACGATTACAGATTACACTTCATCATTGTCATGGACAGTGCTGAAATTGTGCCTGGAGAAGTGAGTGTACTCTAAATTTATTCCTCAGGTTTTTTTAAGCAGCCTGCCCAGCATAGAATAGGCCCCCTGTGTTAACAGTGTCATAAGACTGCTCTTGCATATTTAGCTCACCCCAAAATCAGTTTGCTGTTTGTAGATTGTCACTTGTTGCTGCTGAACTTCTGCAAGTAGGGATCATCGTGAAATCTATATTAGCCACAGAAGAAGTACAGATTCTGTAATAAATAGGTGGGGGAGGCAACTACATAATTGTGCATTTTGAGTGAAGTATTTCTTACTATATCCACTCATGGAAATTGGACAATTATGTCATGCTTTCACCATCCTGGGAAAAAAATTCAATTGCATTTCATTTCTGAATAATGTGCAGATAGATGATATACTCAGTGCCACCTGAAAAGTAGATATACTCTGTATATCTGTGTATACCTTTCATAAAAAAATGTGAAATCACTCTCTGCCCCTCTCTGTCTTTAACTCAATGAGCTTGGGTCTTACAAATTCCTATCTGCATGTGTGTGTCCCCCCCCAAAAAAGCAAACCACTGAGAAAATTGGCTAGTGATGTGGGAATCAACCACTTCAGAACCCTACTGCTGTATTTTACAATATTACAATATTTTATATTTTGCAAAAGATGTCCTTTTTGAGTGACAAGTTTTTCCAAGTTAGGAAAAGTAGAGACTCAGTCAGACATAATCACATGGAGATGTGTTTTTTGATGTGATTTTTGGTGACAAAAAATATTTAAACATTTTCTAACATTTTGGAAAATGAGTAATTTAAATAAATAGAAAACACATTGATTGATCTCTGCTCTTGATTACTCTCTTCTTTGAGTAATGCTCCACAGTTATCAGGATAGTAGTACATATTAATTTTAACTGTATTTTAAGGCGGTTGAATATTAACTTGGATGGGCCATCCTAGATGTATGGTGAATACCCTGAATACTCAAATGCTCAAAGCTTCACTTCAGCAGTCGGGAAAACAGAAATGATTCAAAAATAACATTTATTTTTGTTATTGTATGGATTGGTGTTCATCCAGCCATGGTCATTGATTAACTTTCGTTACACTGAGTGGTGCTCCAAAAGGCTCTGTGGTCTCAGATTCACACAGGGAGGAAGCCCCATGATTTCTCTCCAGCTTCCTCAAAAGCTTCAAGAAGGGAATAAATAAATAAAATTCTGATAAACAGCATTTATTTTGTCATTGTACAGAAGATTGAAATAAGATGAAGTTAAATGGGATGTCGCAGCAGCAAAACAAATCATTCACAGGGGAAATTATTTTTAAAACAAGCACAATAATAAAAAGAATCAGTGTTATAAAACAAAAGTATTTAAATAATAAAGACACGAGACAATCAGTTGTAAAATGATTTGTCTCGTGTCATTTTGCATGTCTCACTAAATTGTTTGTTATTGTCCGATAAATGCCAAATGTCTTTCCATCCCCTGTAGTCCAGATCTCCAGTCTGACAAGCTGCTGAAGATATTTATAAAGAAAGGACACAAGGAGGTGAAACACTGGAGAGCATTATAACAGCCACGGCTCAGAATGTGTTCTGAAAGCTCAGCTCTGTTTTTACACACTGCTGCTAACATGTCTAACCAAATAATGTTTTCTTGATGTACATATTTCTACTGCTGAACCTAATCTGTTCAACTTCAGTATTTTAACATTTTTAACATTGTTTAATATCTTGTTAAGCTCTAAAAACTTCCCCAGTCATGGAAACGTAGAACAAACCAGTTTTCTGTTCAAAGGTTACTATGGTGGTGATCTTGGATTAGAATACGTTATCAAAGACCAGGATGTATAAAGGGCAAGATGGAGTATTGGATGTATGAAGCTATTTACCTTGAACCCAAGTACACAAAATTCTAGAAGGTTGTCATGGAGCTAGAATGCAATGAGCTCTCCAGGATTCGTATTAAAGACTACCGATGTGTTTTAACCAATGTGTTCTTGAATTATGGACATTATTGTTCCCTCTATTGCACTGATCGTGGGTGGGTTCAATGTGTTATGCACTCTAAAAGCTTTGAACATGCACTTTAGTTGATCTCACATGGACTTTCTTAGGATGTCTTTTGTATGTTATCCCCTCCTGCTATTTAATATTATTTGCCATTGCTGTTCCCTTTTCTGTTTCTCTTACCTTTGTCTTTGCTACTTCCTACTTTCTTTGCTAAGTTCTCCTGATATTGTCCTGCTTGCCTTTGACAAAAAATGTTTTATTAAATTCTACTTGCACACCACTGCTATCACAATGTTTTCTATTTAGGTTATGACTGAGTTTTGAGTTGTTTAGTATTCTTTGAGAAACGATACAAGATTTTTTTTTTTTTAATTCTGAACTGGGAGTGTTTTGCACTTAAACGATTTAGCAAGATCACGTATATAATACATAAAGAAGCTGCATTAGTTAAAGCAATATATTGAACATAGAGGACCTTTAAGTTGAAATTAAAAAGACATGTTGGTTTAACAATGTAATGGCAGTGTAGGGTATTAGGGTACAGTAATCAGTTACTCATGGTAATACTAACTCAAAGTTTACAAGATGATTTCATCTGTGCTTTCATCTGTAACAACTTTCAAGCCTATCCCTGACTCTCTGTTGTGTAGCAAATAAAAGGACAAAAAGTCTTCCACCTGAACCTCCCCCTGTCTTTACTACATTAATCACCTATATTAAATGAAATCCATTTAAATACCCCTGGTTGCACAAATAATTTGTGTAGCCAAGTTGAAAGAGTTGGGAGTCAAAGGCAGCATAATTAGACGGGACGATTCTGAAACCTAATACAAGATGTAATTAAGGAAATTAATAAGGTGCCAGCCCCCTTTCACTGGGTGCTCCGTCTGATGATTAATCACAGCCTGGGCTAATTTGATTTGTGACAAGGAAAGGGATGACTTGGTAAGTCAGTTAGGAGAGCCCAGTTCAACAGCATATGACATTAATAAAACATGAATAGTGGGGACTCAGAGAGGAACGAAAATCCACTCGTGATCTACATGAGGCAATCAGACTAAAGAAGCCTTTGGATAGATAGCCTCGTGACAAAGTAACTGACTGGGGAGGGACTGGAATTCAATGAATGCCTCTGATGGTCAACACCATTATAAATACATGTTATGACTCAACACCAAAAGTGTTGAATATGCTGTCATGGAGGTGATAAAGAGGTAAAACCAAACTCTATTCTGGACATAATGTGAACTTTTAAGAGGCCAAGAACAGAATGTGACAAATCCTAGCGGTAAAAGAGTAAAAGATGAGGGCAAGGCATTAATCACTGCACCATCGGATTGGAGGATGAGTGGTGCAATACTTGTTAGATCCATGGCTCAAAAGGTCACAAATCTTTGAGCATCCGCAAGCATGAAGATTATGGTTTATAAAAGATAGGTTGGCCCTGGCTATTGCTATGCTGTCATTGTAATATGGCACAATTCACCTTCTGCACTCTCCGGGCTGAGTGGAGGCAAGCAAACAGAGCATGATTCGTTTTTTGAGTTAATTTGTTCTTTATTTGGTCAGGTAAGTGTGAGGGGAGTTTTCAGATGGTAGACAGGTGGTAACAGAAACACCTGTATAATAAGATTCCTACAGCTTTGATTAAATTCCATCTTTTAAGCCTTAAACCGTCAGTTTCCAAGACATTGAGTCAATATCTCTTACAAATAGAGTGGGCTTGTATATACGCCACATACAAGCAATAACATATAGGCACACAGGAGCGCAAAGCATGGATGCATCTGCAATAAAAACAATTATCCCTCCAGACATATGTATGTGTACACACAAATGCATGAACACAGTCTCCCCCAAAAGCCTCCAGAGTACCAGTGTTGCCAAACCACTCGTCCCCGCTCTGTTTAATCTCCCAGGTTGACAGAGTCGTGGCCTGACCCGGGGAGTGCGTACATGGGGAGCCAACCCTCCGAGGACCGCAGTGAGACCAGCCACAGAATGAGAAATAGATAACAGCCATTAGAACCAAGTCCCTGAAGACTCTGGTGACTTGGGGAGTTTGTTATACACACTTGCAGCTGTGATCCAGTGCAGATGCTGCTAATTAAGCTGTCATAAGCAGAGAACGTTATGCACAGCGACGCAAGCCCTTTATCCATTGCATATATAGGATGTCATGTATGTGCTGAGACATGACTACAGTGCGTTGTAATTGCATATTCATAGGTATTTATAGAAGGGACATTTATCAAGGTTGAATCAAAGCCTTATGTGATCCGGAGAGGAAATCTGTTCACTAAATTATAGAAATATGACTCTTTCACAGAAAATCTACATAGTTATTGAATGTTATAAAAAAGAAAAAAAGAAAAAGTCATGTTAGTGGTTACTTTAAAATAAATCTGCATTTTGCACCATTTCTCACTTGTGTGAAACATGTTTAAGGGCTTTGATTCATGTCATCACTAAAACTCTCAGGCACTTAGGTCAAGCTATAAAACACCTAGGATCATTAAATTTATGTGGTTCTCATTTTTATTGTTTTTGTCATAATTTCCTTCAGTAACGGGATCATTTTAGTCACCTAAATGTATAATATGTCACCTAAATGTGTAATATCTGGACACAGATTCACAATAGACACACAGAGCAACAACACAAGAAATGAATTTAAGAGCAGTAGCTACAATTTATGGTGCCTTGTCCACTGACAAAAAAAAGTGTCCACAAGTGTCTTTACATATTTTAGCTGCTGTGTTGTCTGTCTTTCATGCTGTGCAGGGAAATGTTGTTGTGAGGATGAATGTCGTGGTTTCCCGTACAACATTAATTTAGCATAGTCAGAATCTTCTGAACCATTGAGCAAACTGTTGGGAGTGTTTAGGTAGTGATGTACCTCATTGCCTTGTGGAATTTTACATCTATGGACATTTTTATAGATGTAAAATGAAACATTATTCTGCAACTGCATAGCAAATTTCCTATCTCTATTTATTCATGAACTGATTTGGTGGACATGTACTAAGTAATTTGATAAAGAGCACCAAATGCATTTCCAGTGTTAGCACTGAATCCGAGGACTAATGAAAATCTATTCCACCCAAACACACGACTTGTGTTGATGTGTGAAATTCATTGACCTGTTAGACAACCCTTTTGAAATTATATCCGTCTTGAGCTAATTTATCCATGGCCTTGCCAGTCCTCAGTGAAAGAGGCAAAAATAAGTGTAGGCCTGCTTTGACAGGCTAGAAATGATGGCAAGAACTGTGAAAAATAAGAGTGAGGTTATAAAAAAAATGCTAGATATAATTAACTGTATTGACTAGACATGATGATACATATTGTAAGTCTGTCCACATATTTTCCCTTAGAAATGGTTGAAGCTGGAGGTGGAACAGGCCAAGCTGTCAGAAATACAGCACATGGGATGTGAGTAGGTGTAAATAGCAGTCAGGCTATCTGGCTGAATTGTGTCGTGCCCTGCCAGTTGTAATAGAGATGTGAATGTCCTGCTGACAGCCAGTAGCTACCTGGCCAGGTTTGTTCATGAGGGGAATATTTACTTTAGTTTGAGGGAGATCTACAGCATCAGTCAAGCATAGTCATAGCTCTAACATTTACCCTGAGCAAACCGTGAGATATGTCCTATGAATGAAAGTCAATATACCAGTCTGCTAGACAGACGGACTGGCAGACACAGTCTGATCTAGCCATGACTCAGTCCACTGCCTTCAACAGCTTCCTGCAGTGATGCACAAGGTGTGATGGCAGACACTAAAAAGTCGATATAAGTAATGACTTCTACTCATTTCAGTACACTGATGAGCACTGATGCTTCAAATAAGGATGTAAGGAAGTGAAAATAAACTAAGCATTAGGCTATATCTGTTTCACCTCAGACTGTCTGCAGTGTGTGAGCATGTACAGGACAGAATGTGTCTGCCTGTGCCGTCTATTTTTCCTCTCTCCCAGATGTCGGACAAGCGGGCCTCTGCTTGGCAGTGAATGCAGATGCTGCCATTGACTCTTTGGTCACCGCCGCCAGCTGAAGCCCTTCACCAGCACAGCGCTCTTCCTGGCAGCGGCTGCAGGTGCTGCCCTTACTGACGTGTACAAAAGTTCTTTCTCCTGCCAGACTGTGCATCATTACACTGGTGATGTTCTGGAGGATGTTGTGTTGTGACCTTGTCAGATACTCTACTATTTGTTTTTTCTTCTCTGTTACTGATCCGCTGCTCTGTCATATTATATATTTCTTTTGCTATTTTGTTATACTCTTCAATCCACCTTCTTTTTTAATGTAGAATGGTTTCCTCCATTTCACCCTCGTGCTCGAGGTGTCTACAGGTTATTTTGGATGTTTTTCTTGCCCTAGTGAAAGGGGTTGTGATTTTGTTTGCATGTCCGATGCCAGCTGGTGAAAACCTTTGAGACAGTAACTGTGATGGAAATAAACTTGACAAGGATAGTGTCCTTGATTGAAATATTGAATTCAACAATGTGCACAGGCCAGACTGAAGGAGTGGGAAAGGCCACTGGGGAAAAGCCCTCCTAGCAATACGTAGCCCAATAGTCTTCAGCCAGAAACTGTTTATTGTGCGTGTCACAACAATTTGTACCCCAACCTGGTGATTCTACAGGTGTTTCAGTAAATCCACGTTCAATCATTTATTTAATACAATAATAATTTCAATGTATATTTTTTTAATAAAATGTTTTTTTTCTTCTGACAGGTTTTAATATGAAGCCTAGGCATGCTGTAACTCTCTCTAAAAACATCACACGCAAGGATGTTTTTCCTTCAGGCGGCGTTTAGCTCAGTTGGTAGAGAAGCCATCCCATTTGCAAAGGCTCAGTCCTTGCTGTGGAGGCCCAGGGTTTGAGTCTGACCTGTGGATCTTTTCCTGCATGTTGTTCCCTGTCTTTATTTCCCCACATTCCTGTCGCTCTTCAGCTGTCTCTGTCAAAATAAAGCTTGAAAAAGGCCAAAAAAAAAAAAGAAAGAGAGAGAATGTTTTGCATTGTTTACTAGTTGTTACCGCAATGTCTTGGGCTAATTTGCAACAATTTGCAAATTAGGCGGACATTTCTGTCTATTAGAAGTGTTTTCATACATGTTTTTTCAGCTTAGTTATATGAATAGTCTTAGACAGAGTGCATATAGAAAGTGACCCGCTTTGCCTCAACTCAAACAATGATGTAACATGTCTATGCAGCAAACATCATCCCTCGGCAGCGCAAATTAATTACAGTACGGTCGGTAAATGTGATGTAATAATATTTACTTACTCACAAATACTCCTATCCTCTTTATCCTTAGTGTTGTGAACACTGATGTTATTGCAATTTTCATATTTTTGGGCTATTTTTATTCTTTTTAAAAATGCTGGTGGGCAAACACATGAGTGTCTAAAAAGACATTGATGCATTTGCCTCTTGAATATTTAAAACTACTCTAGCACTGGTGATCACAAGCAAACATGACAAGTTTTTCAAATAAACCCTCAAACTCTCTCAAGGACTCATCATTTCCTACAGCTTACATCATATATAGCCACATATCCCCCAACCCACTGGAGGTTTACCCAAGGACAATCGTTCACATGTTGACATCTGTCAAGGCAGCTGAGAACAGGGTAGACTATGTGATCTCAGGGGCTTTTCCTACATTTACACTGCTGTGGACAACGTCAGTTCACACAAGCAAAGGTGTGCAGGAGTAATAATGAGGAGATGGTTTATGACTTTCCCTGTGGACATCTTATGCTATTACACTATAATGAGCACTTATAGTTCCCTTGATCATGGCCCAGGGTTTACTATGCACTACCTGCCAGGCACACAACAATCAATTAAAAAAGGCCCTTCTCTCATGGGTTTAAATTACCAGCAAGATGGATACTGTAGAGTAAAATGGTAGAATTCATGAAGAAATGCCAAAAAAAGATAATTAGTGGTATATACTGTAGGATCTGTTGTCATTGTTGCCCCTTCATATAGAGACATCAAGAAGGCTTTCTGTCATACTCTTATGTGGGATTAAAAGCTTGTCTGGGATAGCTTGTTAATTAGATTGTGATTGCTGCTGGGCATCAGCCAAAAGCACATAGACTTAGTTTTAACTCCACCAATGGATAATTGGGATATATATATATATATATATATATATATATATATATATATATTTCTTTTATATTCTTATGTTTAAGAACAGTACATCACAACTTTGCTAACAGCTGAACATCAAGCAAGTTCAACAACACAATACATAGCATCCATCTAATATTATTTACTATTCCAACAACAAGAGGCCCAGACATCTGTCTTTTAGCCTTTTATTTCACAAAGCTCTCACCAGCATGTAAAGTCAGTTCCACATTTACTCTTGCCTGGTGGCTTCTTGCTTGGTCACTTTCTCTTTTTATTGTCTTGGCTTTCACCATCTTCTTCCATCTCTTCACCCACCATTATGTCCACAGAGGTTGCTCAGCCAGGTTACATTCCATTTCCCCAGCGCCATTTCTGACACAACACTCCTGTGGTACAAACATTACCACTCCCGCACTGTTCTGATCTCCGTCTAGACAGCACAGCGAACGACCTGAACTAACATTAACTAACATCAGCTACAGTTCACAGTAGTTTACTTTAATGTTCATCAAGCAACTCTGTAAAGGACTGAGAATTGAAGCAGAGTAACCTGGAGGACATCAGAGGGGAAAAAACATTTTCTCCATAAAATATGTAAGCATGGTGGTGTGTGACTTAGTGCCATAAAGTGTTACATACTTCTCACAGCAGATTGTACCCGAACAATGACTCACTTGATTAATGGTCAGTGTAGCATTAAATTATCTAAAATGTTATTTTATAGTAGAACGGTTAGACAATATTGCTTTAAACTATAGCAATACTGGACCTAACCTTGGCTGCTTGCACACTATTCACAAGAGCGTCTGTTAATCTCCCTCAGATTTTTGAAAAACCCACAAACTCTTCATCTCAATCACCAGCACAAATCTGTGTGCTTCCACTGCACAGGCAATTGGTCTCCTCATCTGTTGTGATGTTGTTCCCTAACTAGCTAATTAAGCTGAGCAGAGGGACACTAGCCAGTATTCGCACAGACTATTCACAACACATATTGTATAGCTCTTTACAAAATCCTTTACACAAATGATCTGTTGGCCTATTCAGTATGGGGTGATATGTGTGTGATATTAAAATATAAGGTTATAAGGTTTAACGAATAACCAATTTACCTTTTGTATTTATTTTATCTTATGTCAGAGCATACAAAAAGTAAACCTGTGATCCAAATGTAAATACAGCCCCACCACTAATTCTCATTCGCTCTTTATTGTGCCCCAGACCACTGAAATTTGCATGTACTTGTTTGGCCAATCAAAACAAATCCACCAAATCCCTACCCAGTACCAGCTGTAGAAACATCTGTTACACCAGCAGATGAGATCAACTTTTTTTTCTCAGCTGAACGAGCAACACAGCAATTAAGTTGACTTACCTGCAGTCAAGGATGACCTTGTCTCCTGCCTTAGTTTTGTATGACATCCACTTGAGATCTAATGTCGGCAGAGAGGCGCCTCAAGGGTCTCGTACTGATGAACTTCTACTTCCTTTAGTTCAGCAGGGACCTCACTGACAATTCTTCTTGGACGCATGTATAGGATTATTGAAATATTTTAAATATACATATTTAATATTTTGCTCTCTTACCAGAGACACTGGGCCCAAGTTTTGTAGCTCTGTCGTCTCTCATTATAGAATTGCTGATTGTATCAACTCTGTAATAAGCTATTAGCTGATGATTGTGTTCTCACCGCTCCTTTTGTTACAATAAGTGTATTAATTATTGCAGATGTAATTATCATTTCATTGTTTCTCTGTAATTAGGCTGTCACTAATGAATTTTAAGAACTTCACCCTATCCAAAGCTAATTGATTCCACTGACTCTAACTAACCTCTTTAACTGAAAATGTTACCACTGCCGTGGCTGTAAACATTCTCTGTACTCCATCTGTTCACCGGCTCCACAATGACAACAACCTCCATTTTGTTATGAGCTCTGCCGTTACATTGAGTGACCCAGAAATGTTTCCATACAGCCAGATAGGCAGCTTTGTTTAAGCCCACCTCGCAGCTCACACTTCATCATTGCTGCAGAGGTTAATGAAGGATGTTCGTACTCAGTGAAAACACTTGTCAGGAGCAGTTTCTGAAACATCGCTCTCACCCTTTTAATATTGGGGGGACATTCAAATGAATGTCATTGGTTGGCCACCATAGTGTGATTTCCCCATGAGATTCTCATTCTGATCATCTTAACTCTGCAAAAAGGAGGAGAGCTGTAATGCAGACTTTATCATCTGCTACGTGCTTTACTACCTTAACTGGGTGTCTGCATGTTTCTGTGAGGACCTTAGCCTCAATGGAGCCTCTCTGTATGAGCATAGTTCTTGTTAATGAGTCTGGATATGGCCAGTTAGGGAAATGAAACAGATGCTTAATTTTCTCTTTCTCCTCTCCTCAGTGGATTGGCTGACTTTGGGATATTACACCCAAATTAGCACTGTGAAGTGACAGTTTTTTTTCTCTCATTAGCACAGTGTCAAGTGTGAATCAAAGCCTCTACATAATACCCTCTCAGTTTTATCCAGAAATACCAATCCACACACACACACGCATAGGCTCCTGAATCCAACAGTCATTTGACCTTTGTCTAGAGGTGTAATTCATTCTGGAGCCACTTGCACACACATGCACAATCCTGCTACCGGGCTAACCTCTGTGTATACTGAGTCTGCAGGACTAGCAGCCCGAAAGGGCCGTGGCTCAGATATCCTTGTCATGTAACACCTAAAGACAGTCAAAGGTCAGGTAGTGAAGGAACAGAAGGGCCACAGATGGAGCTGCACCAACTGGCCCTGCTTTGCCCCAGCGCTGTCATATCAACACGCACCTAGCCTCGACCGTCCCACCATCTCATCCCCTGGGGTGCCAGGCCAACTTCATAACACACACACAGGCACACATAAGGACACAGAGCAGGACCATACATGCACTGCTGTCTACACACACATGTAAATTCACACATTGACACATACACTTACTGAGTGGGTTAATAAGGGGAGCTTGCAATTCAGTCAGATTCCAAGGAGTTTAAGTGGAGGTCTGCTGAGTGTGACCCCCAGGCAGGATACGAGCAAGGAGGGAGAGCAGGTGGTCAGAGCTGTGGAAAGCATGGTCTGTCTCTCTCTCTAATAATGTCAAGCCTTTGGCTCTCTGCCAGTGTTAAATGCATAGTCCATTACTTCACTTGTTGCCAGGACATTTCTGTGTGACTAAGACAACAATTTTGTTTATTACAATTTATACTAACAGCTTAGAGGAGAGGTGGAGAAGGGGAGGAGGAGAGGGCTATATATATATATATATGTGTGTGTGTGTGTGTGTGTGTGTGTGTGTACAAGTTTTAGATGCTGCAGTATGCATAATTCCAGAGTGATTAGTCAGCTGTCAAAATGGTGGTCAGTTCAAAACATCTCCGAGGAGGTTCAGGATGTAAATGAATGATACATTACTGCTGGCTAACTAACTGACATGGAGCTTGTCCCACACACTCTTTCTGAAGTGTAGTCTGGACTACATATGTCAAGTGCATTTATCATTAGCAGAGGGCTTAAGCTGTAAACAGGCCACATCATTACCAAGTCTAATTACATTTGGGTCCAAGGTCTCACTGCAGACAGACAGAGGCAATCATACAAGGACACGCTTACACATACACACGGTTGTCCAGTGTAAAGAAATAGAGTGAGGAAAGCCACTGACTACATTAAAGAAAGCTTAAAACGTGTCAACCTTTAAATTGAAGCTGCTGCTGAAAATATGATTTTTTTTCTTTTTTTATAGTTCTATAATTTTATAGTAAGTAAGCAGAAATCTTATTTTTTTTCTTTTTTTATAGTTCTATAATTTTATAGTAAGTAAGCAGAAATCTTATTTTATGGCTTTATTTTGAGTTCACTGTTGCAACTGGGAGCCAATATGCGTATCAAGCTAGAGATTGGAGTGCAGTAGTATGAACTCAGTCAGTGTAACACCTCACTGTGATGCTCTCACATCCCAGTGGCAGCGCTGACTCACTTGGCAAGAGCTCTGATCTACAGTTCAAGCAGGTGACGCCAACAGAACCGGCGGCAGGTTTGACAGGACCACGCTGTATTACACCTCGGACCTCATCAAAACGGAAGGACTGGATAATGATCTGATGCACAATGATCAGCAGCACCATGATTAGCGTTGACAGCCTGATGACAAGAGTGCTGTGACAGCAAAAGCTGCGTTGCGAGACAGGAGGAAGAGTTAGGTAGACACAGAGGGAGTGATGAGAAACAGAGAGGGAGCAGTGGAGGAGGCCTGTAACAAGTAACAAGAAGAGGTCCTAAAACAAAGTCTGACATGGAAGCATCTTAATCAATGAGAAAAGGTGAGAGAAAGGGTGATTGGAAGAGATGTTTATGTGGTAAATACAAACATCCATTACAGCAGAAAACATAATCAATATGCCCTTTTATAGAGCCAGCTTTTGAACAGTGAGAATGGTGCTTGATAATGCCACCAAAATTATTTTCTCCCTCCATTTCCCTCTGTTTTTTTTTCAGCCCCTCTTCTCCTTTCCCCATCTCATACACCCTCGCCTCGACAATATGTCATGCAATGAATATAATTGCAATAATGCAATTTGGTTTGGAGGCGGATTGAGAGAATAATTGGACTCAACCCCAACGAAGTGACAGGCTAATGATTTAGCATGGCCACTGGCTATTGTGAGAAGCGAGCGCTTTCAACGCTACTGAGCTAATTTCCTCTGATGATGGTCTTAGCGCGTTGTCTTTGTGTCGGCACAGAGGAGCGTATGGCCATGAGGCGGACAGCTAGATGATGTAACCCACCCACCCAATGCCAAACAAACACATGTCTCTTGTCTGGGAGAAGCCACCCACTGTTCTCAGTTACTTCATGCACAAAATGGGCTTCATTTGAAGTAAAGATAAAGCAAATCCTGAAGCAAGACAAAGTCCAAAAAAAGGCCTCATCTTTATTCACTTTCCCCAGACACATGAGCTCTGTAGGAAACCAAAGAGAGATGCCAAGAGGAGGGAAAGCATTAGCATAGCCATCATAGCTAATTGCAAAGTGTTGTGGTAAGGCAAGACCAGGACTTTAAATTACTACACCAGTTGTAGTCATTTGGGTATGGAGAAAATGTGAATATGTATGGCTTTGAAGTGGAATTTATTCTGATGTGTTCCTGTACGACGTGCAAGTGCAATGTTTGTGATGTATTCTGATAAAAACAGACAATATACATCGAAAGCACCTGATGGTACAGCTATATAACATCGTTCAAAGCGAGATTTGCATTTGAATAGAGCGGGTGCCCATCACTTCCACAACAATAACAAGGCAGCAGCGCTTTTTCCAGTGACCAGCGTAGAGAAATGTCACATCTTGATACCTTTTCTGTTAGATGAAACAAGAATGAGACTTCAAGACATTTTCTCCTACTTCTGCAAAGTACGGCTCAAGTGAAACAACCACAGATAAGCTTGTTTCTCAGGCTGCGGACATGACGTGAATGTGAAGTGTGCAAAGTCAAAAGAGGCTGTGAAACAGTGTGTGTCTGTGTCTCTGTTTGTGTGTGTATCTGCACGCTTGCACAGCGCATGTGTGTGTGTGTGTGTGTGTGTGTGTGTGTGTGTTGGCAGACTAAGGCTTGAAACCAGGCTGGTGAATTTATTTATATCAGCGCATTTACGAGCCCTGCAGCTGGTGAGATGAAAGGGTTACCACAGCATAGATGGTGTGTGTGTGTGTGTGTGTGTTTGTGCGCGTGTATGTGTGAGAGCAGATTATTAATGACTTTCATCCAGGTAAAGCAGGGAAATTTCACACACTTATGTTAGTTGTTTTCTGACATTTGGTGCCAGAGGCAGACAGAATGAAATGTTTTGCTATGACATGTTGTTCCTCTCTCGACCCAGTATCATCTTTCTCCTCTCTATCTCTCCATACTTTTCCTGTTTGTTTAGTTTGTTTCCCTCTTCTTTTTCCTGGGTAGTTGGTCCCGCATCTTCCTTACTCCATCATTTCTTTCTTTTATTTCCCTCTCTTGGTCTTTGCCGCCATCTGCTCTTTTGTTTCTCTCTGGCTATGTTGTTGTCATGCACTGGCATGATGGCTTACCCACCATTTCACACAGAGAAGCATTACAAAAGGAGAACACAGAGAGAAGCTGAAAAGGAATGGAGGCAGACAGGAAAGAACTATACCTGGCAAGCGTCGAATCACCAGGGCTGGGCGAGGTGAGAGAAAAAAGCATTTATAAAGGTTAGCACCAGGAAAGCCTTTCTCTCTCCCTCACGCTCACTCCATCTCAGCCAGAATCAATGCTCCAAAATCCCCCAAAGCCAGATCCTCTTACATCCTATCAATTATTCAACCTGCCTCTTTTGTACAACCACTCCTGTTTACAAGGACTTCCGGGCCAATTGTAAATGTTTGTGTGCCCGCTGAGCCTCCATCACCTCCCAACCACACACGTTGATTACACAGTGATTTAGCTCTATTCTGCCATCCCCCACCGCCCCCGCACCACTCACATCTGCGCTGACGGGGCATCTGTCAGGCTGGCACAGAGGCAGCCGTAGAGGTGGTTAGCCCTGAGCTCTGAGGGCGAACAGGGTAGAGCAGGATGAGAGACGCCAGTCACCGCCTGTGGAGCTTGTCGTCTGGGCTGAGGTCTGGATGAGGGCAGGGCATCTGGCTGCCAATTCCGGCAGATGTGCAGCTACGCTCAGGAGGCTCTGAAAATATAATGTCTGAATGTATGCTCTACAACACCAGCAGTATGGTGGACAGAAAATATGATATTCTCAGGAGATTCCTTCTAACTTCTAAAGTGACAAAGTAGCACCCCTTCTACTAGCAAGCCTCCGCATACTGTAGTCCACATAGCTCTTGTATCTCAATGAATTTCCTGACAGTGGAATTTTAGTCTTTCTGAAAGTCTTACACACATTCTTCAGGTTTCCTATCTATTACTGTAATAGATAGAAAATGTTGAGCTCCCATTATTTTTAAAGCTCACCTATCTTTTGTTTGCAACATATTCCATAACCACGGTCCGCGCAGTACAAAATCCCCTGAGAGCTAAAGTCCTGATGTCATATCCAGGCTAGTTGTAGTTCATCTTCTGTGTGCAAGCTGTAAATTGCAGTATTACTGAGGGTTTCTTTCATTGGTTTTCCTACTAGATGTGTTCCTAATATCCATTTTCTGATAAATTACTGTACAGTGTTCGCTATTAGAATTAGAACCTTTTTGTAATTTAAAAAAAATTAGAAACAATAATTAATTTGATAGCATATAAAAAAACTACTGAATACATTTCCAGCATGGTAGTAAGGATTTTTTTCTACAACCACTGTGTCATATTTCCAGCTTCTTCACAGTAATTTAAAAAACTGCCATCGGCCATGTTCATGGCCGAATTAAACTGTAGATGGCAGCTTCATTATATTCTGCACAGAGACCCAGAAACCGACCAGTGCTCCTGTACTGAAATACTGCATAGCCTCAGGTTTTCTGTATGCTGGTTAGTTTGTGTTTTTAATGAAACTAACGTTATTTCAGAAAAGGCACCATGTGGCCACAATATAAACAGGATTCTCTACAGGGCAGGGCCACAACATCCGCTAATAATACGAGACCCCTGTGATTTTTTACTAAAGTGATGCAAATTCTGAAACAAATTCACAGTTAATTAAATTACTAACACAAACTGACACACAGTGAACCTGGCAGTTTTAGGGCAGTTGCTTGCTTTGCTTTGATCCAGCCTTGTCCCTGTCCATTCTCACAGCTCATCACTCGACTGGCCTCAGTCTGTTTGTTAAAGGCAACTAACAACTGAAATATTATACACACAATGACATAACATTGTTGTTTTTTTGTTTGTTTGTTTTTTTCAAAAACACTGTATGGACAAATGAAGTGAAAATGGATGAATTTTTTGATTTGCATTATTTGCAATGTCCTTTTTTAAATTAGGTTTCATATTCCTGGAAGAGAAACCAGAAGTTCCCTTCTCATGTCAACGTCTGTTTTCCCCTTGGTGTTTCCTGTAGCATGGGGTTACACTATGGTCAAGGTCAGGTTATGTATTACATAAGTTGCGTTTAGGGATAAAGTCGGACTCAAGTTTAAATAATTCATATATAGATAAGGAAATAGACTTTAACACAAGGTCTCTGTAGGAGCTATAACTGTTGAAATCTAGCAGGTTACAAGAAGAGGAAAAGCATTAGCATATCCATTGTTGCACAATGTTTTATAATAGAGATTCAAGTTTCATCTGTTTCTGCACTTATCAGTAGCAGATGTCTATTTCGTTGAAAATGTTTTAGTTCACTTTAGAAAACCAGAAATTTCTTTCAGCTTTGCAGAAAGTTGAGGTAAACTAAAACTTGTTGAGTTACAAATGCTGGTGGGAACACAGGCTACCGAGCGGGCGGGGGGGGGGGGTTGGCTCTCGATTATGACACAACATTGTAGAAGTTGTGAGGTCTCTGTAATGATTTTAAAGTTGTAGCAGCGGAACTAATGGTTTCTGTGTGTTTGATCCTCCCTTGTTCTGTCTCATCACTCTCTCCATACCTCACCTGCCAGGGAAATTTATGAGGATGCTGTTTCTCCACCCAACTTACCCGACAGGAGACATTTCTCAGGCAAACAAACCATTAATTTGGTAAATAAGGAAGGTGTAGCACATTTGTATAATTAATTATGAATATGCATGCAAACTTTAGCAGCTAGCTGTTACTGTCATTGACGTAAACACTGAAACACCTACTAGTAGGCTATTTCTCTACTTAGCATAAATGTGGGCTGTTTGTCTGACAGTTAAAATCATATTTATGTCTCATCTTAATATTTTTCTTTGTTGTTGTGTTCTCACATGTCAAGGAGCTTGCTACATGGTTGGCAGTAATACAGTGTGACAGTAAAGTAAATGAAATTTCTTCAAATTAGAAACGGGCTTTAAATAGCACTGTTTCTGTACCACATACGCCAACTGAATGCCACAGGCCACGCACCACACTATGTTCTATATGCATATGCTTATGCATATAGTCATACGCTCAGCAGTGACGCTCAGCAGGCAATGCCTTTCTCCTGCAAGCATTGCAACTCATCATATTGTCATGTGTGTAATCTTATAGCTTCAGTAGGCAAAATTAAATCTGTCACTTTTGCCGCATGTGTGCACCACACACCACATAGCACAATGGAGGTATTGTGTAATACATTGAAATGCATATTGCTGGTGTATGGTAGCTGCTCTGTATATTATCATGTGGGTGTTTTTTTTTTTTTTTTTTTTTGCATGTGGTGGCATAAAGGCAGACAAAATTAAATTTACACACAGATATCAATTGCTTACATTGACCATTTAGTTATTCACCCCTTGTGCAAAATGGACAAACACACATACAGACACACACACACACTAGCATTGTACACAAATAGTATAAATAAAGTTAATTGAGTATAGACATGTTCAATACAGATGGCACAATGGTAGCGGTCAGTTAATATGCACGTATGTTCCTTGTTTATTCTCCCACACATACACAAGCACACCGCAGGGCTCCTCTTTATCAGTGCTGCTCACATTGGCACCGACGCATGCATTGCCAAGACTGCCAGGCTATGGCCATGCTAATGTAGCCCGTTAGTCTAACAAAGGCTCAGGTCAATGGAGCCTCCAGTGGCTAATTGCTTCAGAGAGATAAGTGAGTTTGACGACGCAGCAAGGAGCGGCTCAGCGAAAGGAAGCAACGAGGGAGAAGATGTTAATGAATCCCTTGTTCACTCCACCGTCAATATCGGCCTGTCGCAGGCCTGCTGCAAAATGAATATTAAAGACACTTTTGATTGTTTGCTGGTTTTTTTTGTTTTTTTTTTGCTTGGTTTCATTGAATTTTAATGGGCTGTGTTGTTGTGTTTTTGTCATATATTCTATGCTGGGTAAGAGAGTGGAGCTAATGCAATTAATCCCCCACACCATCACCTGACGGCTAACCAGCTGTGGTAGCCAATAAATTCACGTGACCATGTTGCACTAATCTAACTTTATGCGCCAGAATATTGAATGAAGGCGACTGACTGCACTGTGTTCTCGAGTGAGCTGAGTGATGATAAAAGGTCTGGAAACAATTAAATGGAGTGTGAATGGTGTATTTTGAGAGCGCTTGTGCACACATCTAAGCCAATTCGAGTAATTGTATGTCATGGTTGTTAGGATAAAGATTTGATCTCCTGAAGGAAACATTTTAGCATGAGTTGATTTGTTCCCTCTGACACGACAGTTACAAGACCAGCGACTACCACCTAGCACCGATAACGCAGATCAGATCTTCCTCATCAACTTATCTCCCTCTGACTTATATTAAATCAGTGTCAGTATCAGACAGCAGGACTTGGAGCCTGTTTCCTCTACAGTGGCAGAGCTCTCTATTCCTAGAGCTGACTCAAGTTGTCACACATCTCTCTGCCTCTGACAGACTCACTTCATCTGAAGATTACCATTCTCACTGAACATGAATCCTGAACCCACATATCCTGGATATAGCTAGAGGCTAATACAAATTGGACTTGACAAAAGATGATGCATAAACCAAGACAACAGTGTTTCATCCCTTTATTTCTCCCTCTCTAGGTACCGATTGTGTGAATTGCAGACGAGTGTGATGATGGACTATTGGAGGCGTTTGGTTTGACGATGAAAGTGGCCTCTCGGGAGCCACCCAGGCTTAGCGCATAAACAAAGACATACGTAAGATACTCTTCACACACTCTCAAACACTATAGCTACGCCTCTTTAGCTCTGTTTTCCACTCTCACTCAAGCTGCCTGTCCTCTCTCATTAGCATGTTATTCTGCAGTCAGGTCCTCCATGCTGTTTGTTTGCTTTAGTGGGTCTTGCCCTCTGGGCCCCACCAGTTGCTAACCCATGGAGATCAAAGAAATCAGTCTCCATGGGATGTTTTGGAGGTTAGCCCCCTGTTGACATGCTACAGACACATCCCCTTCCAGTTAAAAAAATATAGTCTTTTTCACACTAAAGAATATTTCTGTATGCACAATTCACACAGTGAACAGATTTCTCTTATTATTCTTGAAGTCACTTGGTAACAAGGATGTTGGAAGCGGATTTGAAGGGTTTTTTTTCTACAAAGAATGGACAGTGTATTAACCTGTGGATAGGCACTGATGCCTGCTAAATCTGCATGCTATGTAACATCTCATTAAAGGTGAATATGGTAATACGAAATCCCTCCAAGAAACCTTAAGGCCTTCCTTCACATAAATTGGCAAAGGCAGAGGAGTGTGCGTCCACTGTGCTGCAGGGCTGGCCAGCCTGCACAACAGTTGTAAATATACATACGGCCCACTTTGCAGATTTTCTTGTTAAATGGTGGTGACCCGAGACGAGCTGTGAATTTGTTCCTGGCAGGTCTAAGTGTGGTTGGAACTGAAGGTGGAGCTGCAGCATCAAACCCCAGCCACCAGGGAGCAGCGCAGCGCAAATTGTCCTCAAATATTGATTCTGCTGCAGCTAGTGATGTAGGACGGAGGGAGCAAGGCGCCAGGCTCATCTGCAGAACACCAAACCTCTGGGGCAGCAGAGAGAGAGAGAGAGAAAGAGAGAGAGAGAGAGAGAGAGAGAGAGAGAGATGGGAAGAGAGTAAAGGAAGTAGGGAAGGAGGAGGAGTGAGGAAAGGAAACAGAGCCCTCATATGGTTTGATGTTGCCCAGCTCTGGAGATATTTCGCCTTACATTGGCTGTAATTAAAGCTTTTCACTTTCTCTGCTAATTCCAGTACTCCCATGTCGATGTGTGGGTGGCTGGTGAAAGTTTAAAATTGTGCATTTGTGTGGATGTAGGTGTATTTGCTTGTGTGCGAATGCGGCGGCTGAATGTCATCGTATCCCCACTCTAAATGGACCATTGTTGCTGAGACGCTGCTCAAGGAAAGAGGGCATTGTGGTGTGACTGGCCTAACTGCAGTGCTGCACCGTAGGCCTAAAAATATTCCATGTCAGTGGTCCCAAGAGAAGCCCAGTGCTATCCAGGCCTCTCAGTAATGAGAGAGTGGAGCTGCCTGCCACTGGTAGCCCTGCTGTCCCCCAGCTCCCTCTGGCTCAGAGCTCAGCACTGGAGCTGGAGAGGCAGCGGCTCAGCTCCCACAGATTTATCATAGCTCACAAAGCAGCATGTCTGAAAGCAGAGGCTCTCATTCGCAGAGGAGCAGCCCCCAGCGGGATAACCCCTGGGCACACTGACCCAATGCATTCACATCAGAGAAGCAGACAGACAGAGTTTGAGGAAGACTTGCACTTGAATGTGCGTCTGTGAGAGAAAAAATGGATTGGGAAAGCATGAGAGCCAAAAGCAGCACACAAGTGCAAACAGCTGAGAAATAAAGATATAGTGTGTGAGAGTCAGAGTGTGTGAAAACTATTTTAACTGTGTCATCTTTTGTATGATGTGCTGTGCAGCAGAAGACAGAGAGACTGTGCAAGAGAGAGATGGAAAGATTCAAAGTGAAGGCGGGTGAGAGACGGAGAATGGACAGACATAACTGAGTGATGTAAGGTGGTTGTTTGGGACACTACGCTATTGTACTCAGTGCAGTAATGATCGAGCCCTGAAGGGAAAAAAACATGGTTGCAAAGGGTTGAACTGCCATTATCAGTGGCAATTATTTCAGTATATCTCAAGTGGAAGTGTTGATGTTGAGGGGGATTGCGGAGGCAATCAGTGGGTGATGTGTGCACAAAAACATACTGTATCTCTTAAAGGTAGTTAAAAGAACCACATTCGATTCAACTGTGTTGTATTTAAAGCACTTTTAAAGATTAAGAACCTAAATACTTGAAGAGAGAAAGGAGAAAACAACCCCAATTAAGTGAAATAACAACATAAAGACAACTTGTCCTCGTTGTTTTAACATTTTATGGGCCTCCTTTTAACAGTTAACATAAGAGATGTCACAGACTGAATATAATAGATCAAAGATATATAACTTTGAAGGCTGAGCTTGGAAATTCCGTGAAAAAGGAGACAGATGAATCACACTTTTCTAGTTCATATTGCACCAAGCTGTATGTAAGTGAGGTTCAATAATATGAGTCATTTTTAACCAATAACTACTCAGGGATAATGTGGCATGATATATATATTTATCTACTTCAAGTGTCAGACATTTTACAAAATGCTCACCTTCAATTTCATGTGACATCCACAGCAAAAGATGGGAGATATCTAGAAAAACAAAACATTCCCAAACGGTTTCAACTAGTGCAAATATCTTACATGAATTTTTAATATGTTGTTATGATCCTACACTGCAGTTTCTAATTAGAACTGCAAAATGACTCCCGCAAAACAGTCTTCATGGTAGTGACTTGACCCACAAGAGCAATTTGATGCTAATTTGCTATTTTCTAGTTATGAGCTGCTATCTCGTTCATTTCTCCCAAATCATCTCCGACTGTCTCCAGTATAAGCTCTACATATTGACAACAGGTCTGGACTGTGTCCAGCAGCACTGTAAGCTCAGCTTTTTTAGTTCACATCTCACACTCATCCACAAATGCTTTGTTGAAATATATACTTTGAAATGCATAATCTGCGTTTGATCATTTTTTGATCAATCCACACTTTGTCCATTGTTGGAAAATAAGAGTCCATTTGTGTCCAGATGTACCCTGGGTGTCCATGATTGTAGGCCATTGGTCTTTACAACCAGCATACTGTATATGCTTTATGTGTGGCTCCATGTAGACAAGTGTACATAGTTTGTGATGAGTACATTATATCCCATTGTTTTGTGATGGATAGCTTGACAGCGGTCCTTTCCTTGATAATTTCCCCGTCGTACAGTAAATATGTGTGAGTCATCCATCCTTTCCACACGGAGAGTTTCAGGTTTCCTCGTGGCTCGCTGTTTCTCTTGCTATCGTGTGACCTAAAGAAGAAACAATACCACAGATAAGAGAAGAGAATCAGTGTCACAGAGACATGTAATTACATCGAGTGACACTGAGTCCCGCTTCACACTCTACACTCACTGAATGAATGTTTCCATTTGAGAGAGCCAATCAGAGGTCAGGGGAGAATATTCCAAATCAAACCATTTGCTGTATATTTCTGGCTCTATGTCTGATTCACTGGACTGAAAATGTTTGTTTGCAGTCTAGCTGGCTGGCTCATTGCAGGGACCAACAGTGTCTCAACTGCTAAAGCTGGATTTCACATGTCTCTGAGCTGTAATGGTTTGTTTACACTTGGGCAGTAAGTTGAAGGCGTATAATTGGAGATGTATAGCGCTTGTTTTCCTTCAACAAACCCCATCCCATTTATAATGAACAGATATGCTTATATATTTAAAAATCTTGTTCCAGTGCTGAACATGCTGTGAATATTTTATCATAAAGCCAGACATGGAAATGAAATGGGACATGTGAAAATCTTTTGGTGGTCTGTTTTTGCTGTTCCTTGTTAAACAGTGTTCCAGTACCTTGGTCAGGCAACTATGCATCTTTCTACAGCACACCTACGCTGTGTGGGAGTGAAAGAGATGGACAGATACAGATCATCATGTTGAATGAGACGCCGAGGTGGAGAAAGGAGGTCATGGGTAAAAAGAGAGACGCAGGATAAAGAAAAGAGACACAGAGGGAATGAGAGTGCAGGGCTACGCGAGCAGTTGCCAGGGAATCAATGTCTCATTGCAACTATCTTCAGTGACATCTGCCACCAAGTCTCCAAGTAACTGCTCACTGGTCCCAAAGCACCTTGCAAATGCACAATTAATGTCCACTGATGTAGCCAGCAATTGGCTCCTCATTCCTCTCTGAGCTGATCAGCTAGTCAGACAGGATGTGAGGGACAAAACAGAAAGAAGGGGAGACAAGAGAAAGAGGAGAGATGGAAACATGCAACAGAATGAGGATAATTGCACCTATCAGTCCCAGAGTTGGTGTTAGGCCCAGGGTCATTAATTCCACTGCCTGAGACTGAGCCCAGCAGAGCCTCTGTTCCTCCTTCTATCCCACTCACCAATTTAATTATGACTCTTAATTGTAAAGCCTCTATGGAAGGCCCCAGCCATAATGCATTCTAATGAATGCGACAGATGTTGTGCTGTTATGCCATCTCCCGAGCAATTACTCTTATGGCGCCTGCGCCGCTTAACTCACAACTGTTTCGTTTTTTTATATTTCACCTGTAAATAAACTGCACCTGCTACATCCCATGACACGGACTCTGGCACGTGCATACGCACACCCCGGTCGTCAGTCCCGCAAATTAACTTTCACACTTCAACAGCTTACAAAGGGCCATGAAGGACCCTCATTTAAATCAATTTATCTCATCTGAATAGCGTAAGTTTACATGGCATCACACGCAGTGGTTGTGCGGGGTGCACAGTGTACAGAGGTCTGGTGCTTTCTCCATCAGTTGTTTTGTCACCCTCGCCTGAGGAGATACACTTTCAGCAGATTAACAAATAAGGCTCACTGGGGGGCTTGTTTGTTGATTAGCTCTGTATTTTCCTCTATAATTTTTTATTGATGTTTGAAATGAGCGCTTAGACTACACTCATTTGTGGGCATCGTGACGATCCAAACAACCTTTGTTTATAAGATTACTTTCTATTTGCTTGCACTTCTGAGATCGTTCTTTTCATATACAGTCATATATATATATACTACACAAAAGCAAACAATAAACATCCACAGTCCTCTAGTTCAAAGTCTGTTTACCAGAAACTAATTGAAAAAACATGCTGAAGAGAACAAAATCTATTCAAGATGAAAATCATGGTCAATTCTACCTACATCAAATGTTAGTCGAGCCAGAGAATGCTCAGTAATACCTTATTTATTCTTTGTGGACATCATGTGTTTCTCAGGGGACTATTTGATGTGAATACTGATATGAATACATGCTCTGTTATCAAAGACTCAATGAAAGTAATTGCTGTTCACGAGATATACATGTATGCATCGCTGCAGGCACAGAAAACAGCACAAGCATCAAATGAAAGGAAAAAAAAGAGCATGTACAAGATGACATGTGCACATGACAGTAATTACACCCACATACAGACTTTGAGAGACAGGCATGCAAACATGCCCACACTCACACACGTGTAGGAACGTATGAACACAAACACGCATTTTCTCACCTTGGTGGTTTTGACTTTGTTGCCGGTGCTGCAGGACCAGCCAGTCAAGTCAGGCAGGACCTTACATTCTTCGCCATCCATACAGGGCTGCATGTGGCACCACCACTTCTGGGCTACGATGGAGGCTAGAGCAGTAGATGGAGGTTTAGACGCAAAGAAAGATAGAAAGTCAAGATTAGGGCTACATATAATACACCACCGTTACCTACACAATAACAACTAATTTACTGCCAACAGAAACTGTTATTGCAGATTGGCCAAAGTAATGTTCGTGTCTGCAGCATACTTTTACTATAAGTATAACTATATATATTGCTGTGCTGTCCATGGTGCTGATCCTACTGCTGTGGCTATGTGGCTACAGTACAATCAGCACCATGGACAGCGCTTGTGCAGTTCAGTATCTTTGAGTGGTTATCGTGTGTGTTGTTTTTTTTTTAGCTGTAATCTGATTACTCTGATATTCACAGAAGCTAAAGTGTATAGCTGTTACCTTTTTATTCGTTTTAATCAGATTAATGTAATCCCTCAACATGAGACCTTCAAGCCTGTACAGAACGGATAAGTCTGGCATCCACAGGAGAAAATAAGTAGACAGAACAGGGGAAATATGACACAATATGTCACACTGTAATGACTAATATACTGGATATAGTCAATGAGATGTGGCGACCCTGTGATGCTGATCATGTTCTACCAGGGTAAAAGTCATTGAATAAAATATTATGTTGTAACTACTCTCAGAGGTGAGAGTCATTTCCTATGATTTAAATGAATCACCTAACTTACCCATTGTTTCTGGTAGTCTATAATCAGCAAAACACAAGGCACAGTTAGACAGTGAGTATTCTTCCTATTTCATAATACAGAGAGCGAGTGCAGGGGTGTAATGAAGCAATGCTATGAATTAAAACAGTTTGCTCTCTCTCTGTATTTGAGACAGGAGACAATAATAGTTTATAATCTATTGTCTTATTTCTGCAGGCATAAAAACTCATCTCTCTTGGATTCTATGCAATGCTGTGAAAACAAAATATAAAAAGGGCCTTCAAGAGGGAAATAAAATTTCCCTAATTCGGTCTAGTTGTTTTTAAATGGAGTACAAGAAAATGGATAGAAAGCCAAAGAACTTGGCTGGATCAAATGTTAATCCAGTGTCAAAATCCAAAGTTTTCTCATTTCTTAGCAACTCAAATCTACCAGATCATCTGACCCACTGTCTAGACAGGAGACATCCCGACAGCTGAGAATAACTCAATTCACTCTCTCCTAACTCATCAGCCACTCATCTTTCTGTCTCAAGTGTGGACACGGAGGGATAAAAGTGCACTTCCAACTTCATTAAAGGGGGTGGATTGATGTTTTTTAGAAAGAAATTTTGATCTCTAATCACTGTTGTTTCAAATAAAGGGAGCAGAGAAGGTGGCTTTGGCAAGAAAATTGGCTTCCAGCTGAATAATGCAAAGCCTCTAAGGCATCATGTAAGAAGAAAACACTGTGACTGCGAGAAAGAGGTGGAGGAAGGGGGGAGAGAGGACGACAAGCCTAAATCATCATTGCTCACCGAGAAAACATCTTTGTAGTGTGGAAATGAGCAGCAACAGAGAACAGAGAGAGGCAGGGAGAGGAAAGATGGTGTTTGAGGATGGCTATCACTGGGTCCAATGGAGAAATGAGCAAATTAAACAGAGAGAAGGTGAGTAACAAACTGAAGCAGGGTGTAAAAGGCAAATGCAACTACAGAACTACAGAGACAGGAAGACATGTAGAGAAAAGAGGAAAGTCAATGCTAAGTTGCCAAGCCAAGCCACCAAAAAAAAAAAAAAAAACTATCACAGGGGCGTGATGTTGAACACACTGTTATGATGCATGAGCTCAATGGCAGTAAGCGGTTCTAAAAACCAATGGCTGTGTAATGCTCGTTAATGTGGCCATTATCATGTCGACGACGGGGCTTTGCACTGCAAGAGTGTTATTTAGAGCTAATGGGCATGGCCTCTGAGTGCTATTATGGAGTTAGCGTTCCCTGCAGCTTATCTCATGCTGTACTCAGAGGGTGGGGCAACCGTGACACATAAGCACCTGCCTGTCAAGTCGGAAAATTAACTGGAGCGGGTACAACTGTGATGTCATGCATAGTTCAGATGTTGGACAGCACTCACAGGCGCGTCTCAACAGGTCAACGATAAAAAGATTACAGAGGTACTTAATGTGTATGCAGTAGTTCATTCAGAGATCATCACTTCTGGGACCATATGTACCTTTGTTTAGAAGCAGGCTAAGCTACTTTTGCTAAGCTGAAGTATGCAAACCAGCTGCTGGGCTGTCAGAAAGAAAGTAAATGGACATATTTCCCAACGAGTTGAAACTCTTCATTTATCCATTGACTGCTTTATCTCACCAACACTTTCCATTCACTAGTCACTTCATGACTCATATACACAAGTTGTTCATTATTGACAGTCACATTTGCAGAGTCTTGGAGAGCGGAACAGACTTGAAAAGCAGTATAAGCTCAGTTGCTCTGTAAATGATTGATCTAATGTTGATGGCTTTATTTTTCTTGCACTAACCCTCCCGGAAAAAAGTTTCACTAGAATATTGTGTGTATGTTAAGTATGTGTGAAAATGAATCACTGCCAAGCCCTTGAAATAGAAAAGACATGACATATTCGTCATGAAAATGTGTATAACACATGGAGTTATGCGACTATCCTCTAATTGCACCATCCTCATTAAGAGTCTATATTCATATCCACAAAAGGTGCATAAACTAATTAAAAAGGTTTACAGCTCCAGAATACATTTCATCACAGTTACTATAAGCTCATCACAATGCAATCTGCACTCAAAATGGCTCCTTTTTAAGTTCTCTCTCAAACTTTCTGTATGAGCTCAGCTGACGGGCAAACGTCTAGACAGCACACACTGCTTAAGGTGCAGGTGATTAGGCAACACAAGGGACTGAGGCTATGTTATTCCCCAGGTTCTCCCCCCGTCTCTGGGGTTCTCTAAATAAGGTCTGCGCAGGTTTCGCACTACGAGGCTGCCTACAGCTCTGTCTTCTCCTACTGATCACAACACGTCAATCTAACACACACCTGATAAATGTCACTCATGCTTATGCCTGCTGTGGTTACACTACAGTTTCCATTTTTGTTTGTGTATGTGAGTACACGAGTATATGAGCTGCATGAACGTTCATCCTACACACATGCTCATTCCTTCCTGCAATGCCGACTGAATTGTCATTGTAATGTTTGTGACATCAAGTGGACAAAGTTGAAATTGCAGGTCCCCTCATCCCTACGTCTATTCTGTGACTTCACATGAACACATTACTGATGCAATAGTCAGACCTCTGTGACCAAATATAAGCCTGGATGCCTAATGTATACAAAACTAACCAATTAACACTTCGAGAATGCATGCTGTGTTCCTCCATAAGTATTTCTTATATTAGATAGTTATCCCATTGTATCATGCAGATGTAGCTTGTTTGATGTAACGCAGGGCATACTAATACAATATGCGCACTCAGCCGTATGTCTGTGAGAGTGTTTGTCCATTAATACTTCAAAAAGGCACCGTCTGAACGCCCTCATTGGAGTAGACTGCAACTTTGCCTCTATATGTGTGTGCACTCACGTGTGTGCATGTGTGTCTATTGTGTAAATATAGATGCCTTTGTGTGTGTACATGTTTGCAGCCCCACTGTGCAGTTAGTGTCAGGCGTAAAAGCACAATCACAAGCAATCGCGTGCCCTTTCTCCCTGGTCATTAATATTTAATGGGAATATGATGTACTTTCACACACACACACACACAACCAAGAAGTTGGGGATGGACCCAGAGGTATGGATACCCTGAGGCACTGTAACTGTTCCACTCAGTGATCCTGGAGTGCCAAAGCAGTTGGAGAGAGGCATCCATCTCTTTCTACAGTGATTTACTAACACACTGTATCTCCGTTGCCACGGCTCACACAACCATGCCGGCACACCCAGGTATGCATGACGAGAAAGCGTAAGTGGAAAGTGCGGTGGAAAAACTGTCTGAAAAAGATTATACACGGTGAGCGGTTACACACATACACAAGAACAGGCTGACAAAATCACAAAAGCATGACAATATGGGGCAGATATTACATTAGACAACAGCAGGTTGATGTGCGCTGAAACACTAAACTAGATTTCTTTGCCCAGTAATGAAACGCAGTTTGTCTCTCAGAGAGTTCGGCAAATCACACACAACACTAAATCCATTCATCTGCTGTTTTCATCAGGTCTCCATGCTGGCTGCCTTTCTACTAGTTGCTAGTTAATTTGCGTTCAGAGAATGTGAGACATTGTCAAAGGTTAAACGGCCCAGCAGTAGATAAAGCGGTTCCATTTGGCTCTGCAAATGAAAATGTTCTCCATACGTTAATGAATTAGATCATTTGTGTCTCTGAAAGGGATCATGCCTCATGATGAGTGCCTTTACATTTGACACTTTGATGCTAATACGTGTCTTGTAATAAACACTGTTCATTCAGTATTATATCCGGCACATGTGCACAACAACTAGGCGAGCAGTAATAACCCACTTACTTCATGTGGGGATAATTTAACTTTGAACAGATTTACACAGACCTACATTCTTTCCCTAAGTGCACACAAGCACAAGCTGTAACACATTCCTAACTAATCCTGTGAGCTTAACTAGACTTGGCAGAACCCCAAATGAGACAAAAACATTTTATTTATCCTGACTTTTGCTGCAGTAAAACCTATACATTTTGTCTTCACTTAAATAAGTTTGTTTGTTCTCCAAGATGTTTCTCTGAATGTGAAATCTATGTGACCTCCATATGGACCTATTATATTACTTCTGTAGAGCATTAGAAAGAGATGACCATATTGACGTCTGTTTATTGGATATTATCAGTTTGGAAGCTCTGATTTAGACTTTTCCAAATGACCTCAGTATTACAGCACTACAGCACTGACTCCAGAAAATAAAAATAAAAAGTATTAATCAATGGAAAAATCAAGGAAAATGAATATTTTGGTGAATGCAGTCCACTTGAAAAAGTTTAATAGACGTGCTCCACCATGCAGCAGCTAGTAATGGGACCTGCTGCCATTTACTCCTCTCTCAGACAGCATCAATAATGCAACTCCATTTACACTATGGCTCTTCTACAAAGGCTGGCTACTGAGAGGAGTTTGTCTCTTTCCATCAGTGCCTAAAAGGTGAGAGCAGCATGCGTGGATGCGTGTTTTGTGTGCGTAGGACACTGTCGGATGAGGCGTGATCTTTCGTAACTGTGAACTCAGAGGTCAAGCATGACTCATGAGATAAGTGCTACTGTGCGCTGGATTTGGAAGGGAGAGGTGGTGAAGCTTGGAGGTGAGAGCTGAATAGGAGATTTAGAAAAGCTCATGACTAGTGTGAAATAGGAACTAAGCTGTTTGTGCATATGTGCGTGCTGTGATTTTGTGAAAAGAATTTATCACTGAATGACTTTCAGTAATAACTCAGTCTATTAGCTTCTCATCAGTGTCAGTCCGTACTTTGAGCAAACTATGCAAAGTCTTTGAGAAGTGGACAAACAAAGCAAAACATCAGGGCAATGCCTATTCTGAAAGGTTAGCAAAGTTTCACATGATTCCTTATTTATCCCAACTTTCATTACAAAGCCAATCATCTTTGCTATGGTTGCCTGACTTTATCATTAGCAAGCAATCATTCCCATCTAGGAACTCATCAAAGAGGTTAAACAACAAATCTACTTTTCTTATTGGGGGAAAATAGTGCTGAAATGAACTAGCAGGTATGATTGCGACTGAGTCATTTGAATGGGAAAAGCACCGTCTACTGGACACATGCAGGAACAGCAACACGCTGAATGGAGACTTTGAGTCCGGTGCTGTATGGATACTTGTAATGAGTAAGTAATGAGTACGTATGGAATGTGCTTTTCCAATGAATAAAATGAGTCACAGAAAATGATGCATCACTTCTCGCGTTACATTTGTGCTCAGATGTAAAACATGGACAGTACTATTAATTCAGCACTTCTCCCAAATACCAAAAAAGTTGAATTGTTTTAATTCAATTTCTCTTTGAATTTATGAACAGTTAGTTCATAAAGTTAGGTTTAACAGACCTGGTGTATGATTGTGTGATTTGTGATTTGTGTGTAAATGATTTTGTCAAACAAAATGAATATACATTTGTTCAAGCATGTTCCTTCTTTTGTGTTTCTGTCTCTACAATACTCATACAGGTTAGGGTTTGAATGATGTTAAAGGTAGAGACAGGTGCTTAACAGCGGTATTTTTTCATCTTACATTTATTTTCCAGGCTAAATTACTGTTTTTCTTTACTGTACTTTATTGAGTCTATCAATAGAAGTGAACAAACCGAAGCTAAGGCACAGTGACCAAGGCAAGTGATCTTTTTGCTCTTGTTGTTCTTTTTTCTCTCTTGATAATTATCATGTCACTCATTTCTTGCATCAAGATGATAACGTGCTGATACTCTGTTTTCACAGGGAATAAACAAACTGAAAACTCTCAAATGTGGTCCAAGCCTGAGAAAATACACCACTTCTGAGAGAGTGTGGATTCAGTTTCTACCCCTGGGCTGACCTTAACAGTTTGAATAACCCGTGTGCTTTGGAGATTCACTGGCTCTACTCGCATGTGAGACAACTATGTATTTTCCTCTGGTAGGGGGCTAATACAGCATTATTGGATCAGGTTGTCTGACACTGCATGTGTGTGTGTGTTTGTGATCTCAGCAGAGTGTCTGTGGATGATAGGGGTCAGTGACACTGCTTGTTTCTTGCTGGGCAGGAGCTCGCCGAGCGGACAAACGGGTGGAACAAAGGTCCGCGAAAACGACCCGCGGCTTTCATCTCTCGATCATCACTACTCTCCCACAAACACAGCATGCATGAACAAACACAAACACACTTATGCATGCATATTCTTGCTGTATGTGAGCAGAATTCCTTGGATCATTCATTTTCATTATATTATGAACATGATCTGATGCCAACTTTTTTAACCACAATTCTTCCCTCTTGCTAGTGCTTGTTCTTTAGTCTTCATCTGAACATACGTTCTCTATCACCATCTGTCATATACTCCAGTGGCCCAAGTAGATATGAAATGGAATGCTGTCCCAAATAAAACTGGGCCCTTTAAACTGCAGTATAAATTTCCAGTCTTGAGGCAGAGGTGGTCTTAGCCGACAGCTGTCATATTTTTGCTTCTCCTTTCATATGGCACAGGAGGGATAAGGAGGCGAGGAGAAACTGACGACTGGGATTCCATTACCTGCATTAATGGCTTTAACCTTTCATGTTACATGATCTCTTTGAGATACAATGTACCACAAACTGTTGGACAAGCAGCCAGAGATATGCTGTTTTACTTTATCTCTGCAGAAAAACATACGATTTAACAGCTTTTAAATGTGTTCCAGTGTGTGTGTTTGTGCATTAAAATAACTCTAAAATGAATGTAATTGATTTACTAGTATGTTTACCATGAGCAAAGGAGCAAAGACCATGGTGGACATTTATTCATGGTCTCAATTTCAGATCATACATATTCTTGGCTCCAAGTGTTGCAGCAACATTTTATTGCTTTCTTCTGACTTTTGTTCATCCTCCGCCTGTCTCACCACTTGTGTGCTTCTTTATTGTGTGGCTTTGCTAAGAAGGATAGAAAGGCCGGGTTTCACTTTTTCCATCAGCTTTTCATGTTTTCAAGAACCTTTGAAAAGAATTAGCTCTGTTTGTGGTAGAAGAAGAGAGGTGTCTTTCCTCTTTTTTGTGCCATAAAAAAATCCATTTTCACACAGAATGTAATCTGGCAACACTTTTCTCATAAAATGCAACCTATTAATCTTTTCCCACTACAGACTCATTTATTGGCTTATGTAATGTCTGAAAATAAATTGGGTAATGATTTGTTTTAGGTGAGATGTTTCATGTAGCAACTTTAATGATGCAAGATGATTAAACACTTTTTGAGCCTCTTGGCTCTTCTCAAATTTAGCAGTGTGTCAATCATAACAAATAACATGTGGAGCAGTCAAGTGCCATCCAATCCTGCAAAACATCATTTTGAAGTCTAGTCATCTTCCAAATGTTTGGCAGAATTGCAGAAGCATTGCTACAGATTGTGGGGAAATGTGTATAAAATTATGCACAAGACATGTCAAATATTTTTGTTTAATATGATGGAGCAGCATTTTTGGTTTGCTTTTTAGTATTTAATTTAGTATATTTTCATATAGGTGCAAATTTATCTGTACTTTGTAACTTTACTTTATTTGTACCAGATACATTTTTACGCAAACATCTGGGTTTTCTATTCGCTACATTTTCAAAATAGGCATTAAGCATTTGAGGGTAATTAGTGATATTTTTTATGAGCTATTTGGTTATTGCATGCCTTATTAACATTAAGAATGGTGCATATCACGACATTACAGGCATAACATAAGAAAATGAACATGAAAGGGAGACCCAAGCTTGTTTCCACAGTACCAGTATACCCAGACTTACAGTAGACTGTTGTATCATGAAGGTAATTTAATCAAAGGAACTTTTGTGCACGTTGGCACTGTATCCTTTTCAGAAATGGTGATGTCTCATTGTGGGTACACATTAGCACACATAAGGAATGATCTGGGTTGTGTGGCTGCAAATACAGGTCTTCATTAAATATATACATTCACACTCACAATCACATAGGGCTGTGGAGTTTTTACCTTCAACACAGGAGGGTCTGGCCCTGGTGGTGCCAGCGACCTGTCCAGGGAAACAGGAACACTTGACGGTTTGAGAGCGCTCCTCAATCTTATTCTTATTACAGCAGCGATGGATGGCCACCACCTCACATGTCCCCTGCTTCACCTGGTATGAAACTAAGAGAGAGCAAGAGAGAGATAGAAAGAAAGAAAAAAAGGAGAGGAGGGGGCAGATTCTTTTAAATTCATTGACTTTTATGGCTTATTGGTGTTTTGACGGTTTGTTGCTCCAAAAAATTGAGTTTAAATTCAAATAAATGTGTGCTGCAAATAACAATCAAATATACACCACAATGGCTTCTCTGAGGATTAAACAAATCTGCTGAATTATTTACTTTTGTATAAACTCCTCAATTTATTCCAGTCTCATACTCTTTGATTCATAAGTAAACAGTCTTTAGTGATACTTTGCTTTTATTCTCAGCCCAGTGCCCTCATTAACTGAGCACAGAGGCAGCTCTGTTGTTATCATTGTGAGCAGGAGGGGGAAAAACACAAATGCAGAAAAAAAAAAAAAATCTTCTGGCTCCTTTCAAACACAATAAACCACTTCATCTAAGCAAAGAACAGACATGCACACTTTATGAGGGAGTCATGTGGTAGAGCAACCCACTAATAGGATACTCATAAATCCTTATGAGTTCTGGCCAGAACTCATCACTGTGTAATATGTGTTTGTATGTGTGTGGGAGTTTATATACAGTGCATATACAATATATCTGTGTGCGTAGAAGGCTGAACCATCTCTGCGTTCTTTATCGCTCTGTGCATGCGTTGGCTTCTGCATTTGTGTGTCTGTGTGTCGTGAAAGTCATAATTCATATGAGCATAATTGCTTTTCACCTGACACCTCCAACACACAAACAGCATCTAATCTCCCTTGATTATCTTCACACTTCCCTGGGGACCTTGGTCTGGTTAATTATAACATTGTCTTGACAGTAATGGGACAGAGCGGCACGCTTAACTTAAAGTACATTTTAATGCAACAACAAAAAAAAAAGTGTGCGTGTGTGACGCTACTGACACAGTCTGCTTTTAATCTGTTCAGTCAAAGTTCAAATAATCTCTAGCTTTATCATCCTCGCTCCTCCTTAGGGAAATGTTTTGTTATACAGACGAGACTCCATGCGCTAAAAGATAGTAAATGTGGCTTCATACCAAAAAAAGACCTTGCAGGGGGAGTTTTAGACATCTTGCCACATGGGTTGGTTGTAGGTGTATAATCTGTTCACATGCAATCCAGCAGCATGGAGGATGCTGTGCGGATAATGTGTAAATAGGCTTATGTTGTATGTTCATGTTTGTGTACTGCATAATGTAATGTTACATCTCACTCAGCACATTAAACCCATGAATCTCTTAGGAGGAGGATTTTGTTGCCACCTAAAGGAAAGTGTGCCAGCCACAAATGTTGGGTAAAATGTTTACTATATCTAATCTTTGCTTATGGCTTCTGAAAAGATTCCAGATGCCTTATCTTCGCTCTCAAAGCTTGTTGTGTACTCCTGAGAGTCTCTGCAGCCGTTTCCCTAGCACAGCAAACCCTCCTGGCGACATTACTACCTCTAAGCCTCTTTACAGCCCTAGAAAAACCTTGGTTATACTGTACCATAAGCCCAGATTTCATTTATGTACGTGACTTTACCCAGACTCCAAAACTTTTCATGCTCAGCTCAATGAGCTTTGCAGGCAGACACAAAAGTGCACACATACACACAGCTGTAAACACACAAACACAAGAGCACACAAATCGCACACACACTCTGTAGAGGGTTCCATTTCTGCAGGCCATGGCCCCTCTCATCCTTTCTGATTTAAAGTTTGTTTGTTCTCTTCTCCAGAGAGCCCCATCAATGATCCCAGGCTCTCTGAGGGCGCCCCTCCACTATCATCCCTCCACTTTCATTTCCCTCACTCCTCTGTCTCGGGTTCTCCTGAGGCCGGAGCAGCTGCCGGATTAGCAATGCACACGCACTCACACAGACACACACACACACACACACACGTGTGCACAAAAACACATATAGTCTATATCTACTGATCAAAACTTAGAAGAAGAATAAATAGAATAGAACTATCAGTGCTGAATAACAATTAACAATAATCACAATGAAATCACAGAGTAACCATGTATAAGAAATAAAAGGCTAATTCAAACAGTCTTTGTTTTAATCTTGTGCCATCGTTATCATTGCTCTGCGCTGAGAATTAAATCTACTATTAGTGCAGAGCCGTGACTGGGTAAGACTGGTCAACGTGTGGCCCCCATCTCAAAATAGGCAGCTTGTTAGTGAGGAAGAAAGAGAGAGAGCAGGTCATATAGGAGGAGGAGAAGTGGTGTCACAGGCAGCAGGGATAACAAAGAGCGGCTTGCCTCCTGTCGGCATAATGAGGTCAGGAGGTTCACAGGTCTCCTCTCTTTATTGCCTACATCAGGCTGTTTGTATTTTAAAACTGTACAGCTTTGGAGAAGATAAACCCACCAGAACTTCATCATGTTGCTTTTATGTGTTTGTCCAGCTTTGTAGGCTAATTTTAAATCTTAATGAAATATATATTAGTCTGGGCTAAATTCATGCTGGTGAGGAAAGCCTACATGCTTGTCTCCAGATGATTTTGGTCATTTGGAGAAGACAGGTTGAAAGGTCTCCGTTGGATTTTCTTGTCCAAGAGAGTCCAAAGTGATTTTCAAGCAAATATTTTAAAAGCCTTTCTTTTCTGGCCAGTTCAAAGAGATACTCAAAACTATATGAGTGTATTTCAGATGTCTTCTTCAGGAAGCAGCACAACAAACTGCAAAAAGACACTTTTCACAATAATGATTGCTTGTTGCCTTGTAGCTAATTTGAATAAAATTATGAATATGAAGCTTTTTTTTTTCATCATCAATATCATCACATCATGTTCGCATTCATCCAGCAATATAGTATAGGAATTTACTTGGAAAGTTAAAGTGGAAATTTTAACATTTTAAAGTGCTATTATTGAAAAAAAATTGATTGTTTTCTCATTTTTCTCATTTCTCATTTCCTCATAGCTTAGCAGCAGGCAAAATTATTTGTAAACATTGCTAATGATTGTTACTTGTTATTTTAAGCAACATTATTGCTTCACACAAACAGGTAACTACGGCTCGGGTTGGAGGGACATGGAGGGAGGAGACAGTAAGGTTCACATGAGAAGGACAATGTGAGCTTGTTCATTCATTTAACCAATAAGTATGTTAATAAACTCTTCTGTTTTCTGGGAAAATCGTGCCCTGTGGCAGACAGTGTAGTGAAAAAATTGAAGCCTCAAGGGAACCAATCTAAACACATATGGTGTCATCTTTATATTAGTATTTTATAGCCATTATGCTGTGAAATCAACATTTACTTCATAATAATAAGCAAAAGTTAAGCAAAAAAGTTGCCTATTTCCACTTTAAAGTAAATCACATCCAGCTAAAAAAATCATTTTATTTTCCACTTTCCTGTGCAGTTGGCTTATAATGTCTATAGTACAAGTGCAGATGTTATCCTTGCACATGTCCCAACAAATTATTCTTTCTCTCTTTTTTCAGACCTGCACAAATGAACTACATTCAACCTAAATAGTGTATCACATCATATCTCAAATTACAGATTTTTTTAACCACAATGTTGACAAAAAACATGTTACAACTTGAGAATACATGACAGTCTCATTATTTTGTGGTTTTGCTCTCAGGAGCAGAGTCAAACTATTTGAGAGTGGAAAAACTACCTTCAGTTCAGTAATGAGGTGGCAAGGTTTCTATGTGGTGTCATGGAAATGTGAGTAAAGAATACAACTATGGTATGAGTCTTAGACTTATATTATTAGTCATTAAAAAAGAGTTGTTTTTTTTTTATTATGCTACGTATGCCTGAGATCAAAATGCTGAATACATTTCAATATTTGCATGAATTTACTGTACGTTTAAATATTATGTTTGTGTGGGCAAGTGTTTGCAAGTTTCAAGGTTACATTAAGTTTTTGTACGTGGAAATGTTATGTTAAATGGAAAGGAGCTGCATAACTACGAATTGTACCCTTGAGCATCCAAGGTATGTTATCAATCAATAGAGGTGAAAGCCATGCAGAGTTTACAGCCAAAATCTATTTCATGTAGGAGAAATGAACTCAAAACCACCTACACTTGTTGCCCAGAAACAAAAGGTCTCTATAGCAAGCAATTTTGCAAGACTCTCATAATGTAATGTTAATAATGTTAGCCTATAATAAACATAATTCTTAGTTATGTTTGTGGTGAATTACAGAACACAGATGTGGTAGGAACATTTCTTACTGAATTTAACAAGACAAGGAGCCTACGGCAACGCTAGCAGCTGTGTGAGCTTGTATCCTAGACTGGTCGGTACACAGTGGTGATTTGGGTTGAATGCTAATGTCAGCATGCTAACACTGACAATGCTAACATGTTGCACCAAAGTGGTTGGTCAACAGACAGACAGAGCCAATGGACAGACGGTCTAGCCCTACAGTCATGCCACCAGCATGGCTAAAAATGGAAGTTAAATTGTCTGAGTTTTCAAATTGCTGCAGCAAAAATATGTTACTGCGACCATATTCACCCTAAAAAACTGTCAATAGCTGTCAGACAAATAATGTCTGATTTTCTGGAGGTAGTTTTCAGATGTTCCAGGAGTGAACGGCATAAAGTTGGGTCAATATCTAGCAATGTCTAAAACCTGAACAACCTCAGACATCTCAGACATCAGAAAAGTGATCCTGAGCTTTTCTCTGACTTTTGTCACGGCCCCAGTTCAGAGCACTTCTGTCTCTTACCTCTCATCTGCTTAAGATTCATGTGTTGAGCAGTCATCCTCCAGCTATATACACATAATAACAGTGTATCTAATGTCTCAATGTTGCCTTTAAACCATTCTGTTATGGCCATTTCAATGTAATGGAGCCCAGCACACGCTGAGATGAAAAGACTTCTCAAGCATGGCTAAATGCTTCTATTCCCGCGGCAGGCAAAGGGAGGTGGGGTGGGAGGTATAGCGGGGATGGGGGGTGATAACGGTAGCTGGGCAGCCAACAAACCAAGCTACCTTGAACTGATGGGTTAGTCAGGCAATTGATGTAGTCTGACAGACACAGGCAAGAAGGAGCATTGTGCCATTTATCAAAAAGCTGTGTCTTTCCCCTGTCAATACCTGACAAGCATGTCCACTGCTATGGAAGGCCAGATATCTAGCAAATCTGTCGGAGGCGGCAAAGTCAATGTAGAGGGGACATACTGTATACCTCTGTGGGAGTACACGTTACAAGAGAACAAGATTATAGTGATGAGATGTGTGGAACCAGGTGGGAAACCATGTCAAACATCTTCTCATATCAACTTTTCTACAAATCAACATATGATTTATAAATTATATCTAGTCGCTGGACGTCCAAATGTTGGCCTTTTTTCATTTGCCCTCTTAGATCACTCGTTGCCCTTCCTTCCCCTCCTCTACTTTGCTCTCTTGTTCCATCTCCTTCTCACCCTGATCCTACACAGCTCATCAATCCTCCTGACATTATCAGCGTTTAACAGGCCCACAGGCTTTATGCTAATTATCATAACAGGTCGCTGGTATGGCTGAGTACTCCTGTGCAACAAATCTATCCCCAATAAAACCCGCTCTCTAAGACCTTGGCAGTGCTGTTTTTTTTTTTTTAAGGAGAGGGGGATAAGCAAACTCAGATGAGGACACACTGACTGGTGTACAGAATGCTCAAATATGGACATGCATGAACGCACATGCACACAGTTGTGTCTACAACAAGCTTGTTTATATTTAAAGTGCACATGAGTATGACAGAAGCCCTTTTGCAGAACAAGCTGTGTATGAGATGCTGAGACAAGGAGGATACACAATGTCTCACTACAGCTCCATGAATTCACAAAGAAAGGTATTTTTCTGGGAATTAGAGATATATGTTGTGATCAATGGGACATTGAAAAAAACATTGTTTCATTTGCATTGCATCCTATAACAAACTGTGAAAAGTTGCCATTTGAAGTATTTAAATGAAGGAAAGGCCAGATGAGTATTTAAATGTCAGTAATTGTCAACACAATGTTGCTTGGTGCTGAAAGAGCACATCTTATTATTTTAATAGCATGTGTATAATTATTTGAGTTGGATTACCTTGACAACTCGTGCAATGCAATTTATTGCGTGACCTGCTTATGATATTCTCTGTGTACTTGTTATGAAATATAATAAAAGACTAAACGAACAACATTAAACATCTTACGTGCGTGCTGAAGCATTAGCGGATCATTTTTCTGTGCTGAATGCTTCAATGTTAAACTATGGCCACGGAGAGGGGAATGATCATGCGCTGAAAATATACACACAAGATATCCTAACTGTGAGCCCTTGGCTCATTCTACATTTTTTGTTCCCATGAGACTGCTGTCAGAAAATAGAAAAAACTGTCAGTCAGTTCAGGTCTGCGTGGTTATTTGGAATTCATTCCCTCCATTCCCATTATGAATTTCTTGTGAGAGTTTCTGTAAATTGATAGATTGCCTCTGAGAATAACACTGAGCAAATGACAAAAAGACTAAAAAAAAAAAAAAAACTTCTACAGAAGCATTTTTTGACCTCTAGAGCCACCATGTGGCAGCAAATGGTACATCACCAGCAACATGAATCAAACAAATGCCTCACTAACCTGCCAACAAAACAGCAGTAAAAACACTTGAGTAGAAAACTGATTCCACAGCTGTAACATACAGCCAATTATTTTTTCGGCTTCAAACTGCTATATGTCTGTGTTATGTCGGTATTCACAGCCAACAGGTCCCAAACTTCCACCAATTAGAGTAAATTCTCTAATAAAAAACACCAGTCGGTTTGGGAACGAGTCATCTTGTTTTACAGCATGAGTGAAATAAGAAGGGGGCGGCCACACATGCTGACCTTCACAATACACAGGGCCTGCAATTAGTAGTGTCCCTGCCGTAAGCAGGCTGCCTCCTCTCAGTCAAAGGGAAACTAATACAATCACTCACAGCACAGACTGGATGTTGGTAGCATTTCTGTGGCACATAAAGGTCAACGTGCACAACACGGGGAGTGTGAGTGTAGAAAACAAGAGATAATTAAGGAAATTGTTATAATTAAGTGCGAGGAATAGGTGACTTAGGAGGTTGTCGCTAACAAGCCGAGGCACAAGACGCTGTTCAGCACAAATGTCCCTATAACTGGCCACAAGACTGTGTTGGTCAGTGTTTGAACGAGGGGAGGCTTGTCTCCATGACTTATGGAAATTAAAAATAAAGAATAGATTTTGCTTGTGGGCTTCAATTAAGTCAGCGCTGGCTTTGGTTTCTTTCTTCATGGATTGCTGAAGGAATAAGTGAAGTGGTGCTTTGGTTGAAGGGGGTACTGCAGAGCTATGCATATTAATGGAGGCATTGGCAATTATGAGCCTGAGGATTACAAGTCATGAGCCTACATGGCCTCTTCTATGTGAGGCATACAGCAACCCTAAACCACTAAGAATCTGGCCACTTGAGTACAACAGCATCAGCCCTGAACTGTTGGATATCTGTAAGCACTCTGGATAGATCAGATCACACCCACACTGATCTATTTGTGTTGACAGCTCCTGACAGCTTAAGTGCCATTTGTATCTGTACAGGCCCGATCACTCAAACAAGGGTGTGTTTGAATCCCAGCCCAAAACGAGATCTCGTCTAGATTACAATATGTCGTACTGAGGGACAAAGCAAACTGTCCCCACTCGGCCCCCTCCTCGTGGACCGGGATGACTCAGTCAGCGACTGGCTCAGGGAACATGTGTTGTATCTTTGCAGTGACAGTGTAATTAACCTCTCATGGTGTTGGAAGAGGGGTTCAGAGCAAGACCTGGTGTACCTGTCGGTCCCCGATGGTTACGGCTGCCAGCAGACAGCGGGTCAATGCAGAGCATCACCAAGGCAACGAGGAGGGCCACCTGCAAAGGCCAACCTGACCTTCCCCACAGTTTCATCCTGAGAGAGGGACAGAGGAGACGAGGGGCAAAGGGGAGAGAGGAGGAGGAAGAGTTCATGAGAGGAGGTTAGAACAACCCTCCGCCCCCATCTGAAAAAATATAGGAGGCAGAACAGCAGAGCAAACAAAAATATTGCTTTTTGAACAAGCAGAAACAATGTGAGAGGTGAGCCAGCAAAGGTCAGAAAAAAAATGAGAACAGAGTAGATGTAAAGAAAACATTCTTCCAGCACAGACACACACTGTGGATATAGCTAACTCACCAGCTGTGCTACCAGCTAGTATCACATTAAGATCAACTCTTCCAATTTTCTACTAGCAGCGATTACAAAAAAGTAGACTTCATGAGTCATGACAGGTTACAAAGAAACATTATGCTGAGCCCAGAAATATGGATATGTAGATCGGGAGGGCGATTAATCCTGATTTTATTAATGATTCATCGATTAATCATCTTTGTCTATAAAATGTCACTTTCCCAATTGTCTTTAAGTTACTAATTTTGTCTGACCAGCAGTTCCAAAACTAAAAGAAATTCTTTGAACTATCATACGTGACAAGAAGAGCACATTTTCATTTCAGCAGTTGGAACTAGCTTTTATTGGAGAAAAATAACTGAAATGATCAATTATCAAAAGAGCTGCTGCTGATTTTTTATTGATCGACTCATCGTTTCAGCTCCATTGTGGTTTGGATCTTGGCTGAAACCACTAGTTGCTTAATGGATTTAATCGATCAGCCAGAAAATGAATAGACAACAATTGTGATAATGGAATCATCGTTTAAGTTAATTTCCAAGCACAATTGCTGCTTCGGGCTCCTAATATGTGAAAAATTGTTGTTTGAAACTCTTAGGTTCGACAAAGAAAACCATTTGAATATATCAGCTTGACTTCTAGAAACACCTGATAAGCATTTTATAGACCAAACAATGAATCATTTAATAATAAGAAGGTAAATTCATCAATAATGAAATGAATCATTCGTTGCAGCACTAGATCTTTTTTCTCGGGTTTAACTTTCTTGCCATCGTGTGCCTCTGCACAGGATGTCATCTCACCTGTTGGTCGTCTCTGTCTTCTTTGATCTCTCTTCCACTCAGCAGCTCCTCTATGGACAGGGTGTACAGGCCATGGCTGCATTCACTCGCACCTCAGCCCTCCTCCTCTTCTTCTGGCTTCTCCTCTTCCTCACCTCCTCAAACAGAAGAACCCCCTGAAGAGAGGAGGTACAAAGGCACTCGGTCAGAGAGGCCAGCCTGCCCTGGGGTTCCTCAGTGGCTTCCAATGGCCTTGTATGAAGGTCTACTCACAGACACGCACACACACACAAACACACACACACAGGGGTAGAGATGTGAAGGCCTAGATTCTGTCAGATCCATTGTTTACAGTAGGTTCACCTACCCCCAGGCTGAACGTGATCCCCACTCTAGACATCACACACAGCTCTTCCTCTCTCTCTCTCTCTCTCTCTCTCTCTCTCTCTCTCTCTCTCACACACACACACACACAAACACTGACACACATACACACACAGCCTCATACATCATACACATACATACATACACAAACACACACACAAATGGACACACAAAAACAGTGTACATAACAGTAAAACTTAAACTGATTACAAAATAGGTGTGTGTAAGACAGACCTGCAGAATGGCCTCATGGCTAAAACATTCACCGGCAGCAAATCAGATGATCAAACAAGCCATAAACACAAGTTGGCGTTCCACACACACACACACACACACACACACACACACAGTATATTTGCAGAGTGTTTTCGATGTAAATTCAAACACTGTCAGAGGATAACAGGAGAGACTCTCCATAATTACAGCTGAGTGGCAGCTTCTGATGCATGTGCACTTCTACACTATCTCTCTCACACCCACACACACACACACACACACACACACACACAGTAAATTACCATCCCACCGCTCAAGTGTGTCAACACACCTCTCTTGACAAAGGGACTAACTCCAAAATCTAAATGAAAGATTCACATTAATAACAAAATGTTCTCCCCTCCTCGAACCTTCATTATTCATCATGACTCATTGATATGCAGCTCACTCGGCTACTATGCTCAGGAACTTCCTGGGAATGTGTCAGCTCCAACCAAGTCTGATACCTCCACTGAGCCATCGGTGTAGTGTCACTGCCCCCTGGTGGGGAACAAATCAACTGCAACGACCACGCATGAGTCAAAGATCGAGAAATGTTTTCACAGGATCAGGCACGTATTTCTACAGAAGAGAGAAACAGCCAGGCAGTACCAAAGACAAAGTTAATGGGTGCTGTGTGTGACTATTAATAAAGAACAAAGATTAATTGTAACAAAGATTAATTAATAATATTTTAAAACAATATGCAGAAGTGGAGTAATGTGAGACAGTGTGTGTGTGTGTGCGTGTGTGTGTGTGGGGGGGGGGGACTATGGAAAATAAAAGAGAATTTTAAGGTTAGAGAGGAAAAATTGTTATAAGACTTCAATAACACTTTAAACATATACTGGATAATATGTTAGAAGAATATTACACCGGACACACTGCAAGAACAACTGGATGTGTTTGTGTATACTGTGTGCACTCCTGCAGAGGAAGTGGAATGCAAATGCAGATGCCATCCTGTATAGTGGAGTGCTCAACCCACATTGACATGCACAGTATTTCTATATTTTTAATTTGCATTTTCTGTTTATTTGTTTATGTGTAGCCTGCACATCTGTGTCCATGCATTTGTGTATTTGTGTGTGTGTGCACGTGTGTGCGTGTGTCATTCCGATACTAAAAAGTGAAGTGAAAAACTGCAAGGTGCATGTGCTGTGTGTGCAGTGTGATTAGACATGCTGCATGGCAGCACTGTAGCCTATTTCTTATTCTCTTTTTAAAGGCTGGGCTGTGGCGCGCATTTTTATCAGCTTTGTTCTCTGATACACTCATTAAAAGAGCACAAGAGTGCATGAGTGTGTGTGTGTGTGTGTGTGTGTGTGTGTGTGTGTGTGTGTGTGTGTGTGTATGTGTGTGTGTGTGTGCGTGGTCTCCAGATGCAGCTCAGTCTCGTCGGGACTATGGGGACAAAACGTTCACATCAGTCACAGCGATGTCACCTCTACTGAGTCAGACACACAGATTGTGGCCTTATAACAAAGTAATAAATAGGTTTTGTTTTGTTTAAAAAAAAACTGCACTAATGTGCACAAAGATACAATCTCACACATTCTTATACAAGACATTCATGTTACCAAAATGTCTCAAGTGTCCCTGGGGACATTCTGTTGAAGCAGACAGAGGTGTGTGCGAGGCTCAGCTGGCCATCACGGCTGTGAGGAGTTCTTGGATTTGGCAGCAGTTAGATCACACGCGCACACACGCACACGTGAACAAACATGACATGTTCAAGATTATCTGAGGACATCACGTCTCTAAAATGATCCCTGATTCTATATCACCCTCTCCACCTCCTCTCTGTCTGTCTCTGTGGTCTGAAGGGCTGATTTGTGTCATTTCTTGCAGTAATCGCACAGGAGTGACACGGGGGCTCATTGACATGCAATGAGACAATCCCACCTCGGCCACAAATATATCTGTGTGCCCTGCATCCAAACCGCATCATCCGCCCGTGCTCTCTCTGCGAACGCATGCACAATCGCAAACACAAACACACGATTCCATCCAAATGATATGTGTGGATCAAATCTCAGAGAGCTTATCTGACACATGAGGAATCATGTATGTCACGCATCGAAAATAAAACAGTGAGACACGTTCTGCATGATGGAGCTGTTACTGACACTGACGCTGTTTGTCTGTGGCAGAGATTATATCATTTTCAGGGTATTACAGGAAGTTCCTGTTCAACAGAACTGAGCTCCTGCGAAGAATAGAATCTACACCATTACTTGATAACCTCTGTGTCACCTGTTTAGTATGTAACAGTGTTCGTGTTTGGGCCGATGTGAATATTTCTGGTTTATCTTGGATACTTTATCTCCCATCGGAGTAATTGCACTTCCCAGAGTTCTGCTTATCAGACTTGATGACAAAAATAAAAATGAGTTATGCATTTGTAAAATTCTGTTTCAGATTGTTTGACAAGATAGTCTCATCATCAGATTACAACTGATTTTGCCTCACAAGCCACCTAAGCATGATGATGCTGGTCATTAAATGAGGTTGATCCAACACTTTGGTTGACGAGTAGCAAAACTGTACCCAGTATGGTTTTTGTAAGATTCTTCATGATCTCCAGGATGATGACTTTGGTGACCTTTAACCTTTTGTGTAGCACATGAATAGGGCAAATGTTTAAGATTTTGTTCAGTGTCAGTGTTGAAATAAAAATGAAAATTTACTGAGTGATTCTTTGTTTGATACTTGACAGCCCAATTTTTGTGACCCTCTAAGTTTTTTTTAGTTAACTTAGCGTATATATAGTCACATTAAGATAAACTCTCTCATTAATAACCCTGACTGCTGACTGATTCAATGGACCAATAGTGGCCTTTAATTAAATATCAGATATGTAAGACTCTCCCTGAGCATTTCCTTTTTCTCTGTACATTTAATTTATCCCTTTTAAGCAATTCAGTTCAGTAATGCTCCACAATGATTTTTTTAAAGCCAGTGTTGTCTCCTGAAATTTCTTCTACTACCATCACATTGATACTGTGGATCATCTACCTTAACAGCAGTGAATTCTGATAAAATAACTGAGTCTGTGTTTTGAGTTTTCATGTCTCACAATTCTCTAAATGCTGATTTGGAGGATTTTTCTACACTGACAAGAATAGTTTTTCTGAGTTTAATAGGATGATTTGGAATTTGAACTCAAGTGTGCATGTGTGAAAAATAGAAAGGCAGTGAGGTTGAAGACCACACAGGCATCACACTAGTATCTCAGTATGCTGATTTTCTGACTCCAGACACCGACCAAGCAGACAAAAAGCATATCAGTGTAAAACAAAGTGCATCTCCCTAAGGCGGAAAGATATTGAAAATGAAACGGGCGAAGGCACAAAGCCCGATGGAATCTTATGTGAAGCGTTTCAGATTTCTGCCGATATGCAGAGTATTAACATTCAGTTAGGGTGTGTAATGTTCTGCTTCTATATATTTGTCTGCCTCCGACTCTAAACCATTACAGCATTCTACCCCTTGCCATTTCCTCTGGGTCGCTGGGCAGATAGAGCTGGTGTGTGCTCACACTCAAAAACACACACGCAGAAACTTAAATTAACACACCAGTATGTATTCAGAAGCCAGAACCCCTCACATTTTTCTATCCCCTCATGTTCATCCACCACAGCCTACTATTTTCCTGGTTCTTGTTTGTTCCTCCTGATGTCTCTTGCTATTGCTCTCTGCATTATCCATGCCTCTGTACATGTGTGCGTGCCTCCCTCTTTCTCCCCTCTCCTCCCTTCATCAGTGTGCAGATGAGAATCTCTGCTTTCTCGTCTCCCACTGTTTCCTGTCGGCAAACAACAAACAAAGTCAATACCTCCCAGATGCAAGTAAGTTCTAATCATGTCCTGCCATTTTTTTCATCTTCACCTTATAAATGAACACATCATCGGGATTGTTTGTGTTTGACACCGCATGTATCTAACTGTGAAATGTGCGTGGAGGTTTATTTGACTGTGGCATTCGGCAAGGGCTGTGAAGGAGAAATTTAGGACACATTGCATGACAGACACACACACAAACTAATATTCTGAATTATGGTCATTTTGATCATGATATGCATGTCATAAATATGCATGTTTAAACTTACAGCTATTTAGGTATGATCCTGTATGGAACCTGTATGATTGTGTGATAAAAAAACACACTGTGGTCCACAGCATTGCAACTGTTTACTGCCATCCCTCCATACCTCCACACCTCCTCCGCTGTATTGTTTCCTCCAATAAACCAACAAGCAATAAAGTGGAGGATCCTCTGTTTGGTGAAATGGCCAGGTGGGGAGAAAGAGAGGAGAGAAACTTGTGAGTGAAAGTCTGAATTCAGAACCATTACCTGGCTCTGGTATTGACTGCAAAGTTCAGAGAATGGCCTTGGCACTGAGGTACCATTACAGCTCAATTGATCGGCCTGCACTTAAGTCCAAATCCCACCTTGTTGCACAAGCCATCGTCTCAGGATCCGGTGACCACGTAATATGTGTGCGTTTGTGAGGCTTGGTGTGTGTGTATGTTTGTGCAAGTGCTCAGAAAATGTGTGTGTCTCTAGTCTTGTAGTGTTTTTCAAGTTTTTTTTTTTCCTGCTCTCACTTCCTCTTTCCCCTCCCTCGCTTTCCTGGATAAAAGTCACACGGGATCAGAGTCCCAATGTGTGTTTCATGTGTCATATCATGGAGTCTGAACCCACATCTCCAGCTGGTACATACGGACACAGTCGCAGACTCATCTGACACTATTTATGTACTTATGAACTGACTAATACACACATTTCTACATGAACACACACCTATACAGTTCACTCCCCTTACACCGTTTACACACAGGATGAACAAACGCATTTGTTTCACAGCCTGCCTTTGCTCGATGTACCTGTCACATTCACACATTGCTAGCAAGTCTCATTAAAGTCTTTTAACAGCCTCTTCCACTAAGGCAGAGAAGGGGAGAGGCAGATGTAGGCTGTTACTTGTTTTATGGAGAAGGGGAAAAGCACAGACGCTAACAGGCTAATAAACATTAGCTCGCTAACACAACAAGTCTGCGGCCACGGCTCAGTCCCTGGTTTCCTCTTTACTAGTCTGTCGTTTAAAATCCAGACAGGGGCCGACATAGATCAGAGCAACCCTCCTCAGAGCCCGCTGACAGACAGAGGCAGGGCCCGGGCCATAAATCCGGCACACTCTAATAAAGCAATAAAAGGCCATTAAAAGTCAGTGTCCCTCAGCAGTGGAAGATGGATGGAAAGGTGGAAAGCAAAGGAGACACTTTTAGATGGCTGTACACCCACACACATTTTGGATTGCCCCCCCCCCCCCCCCCCCCCCCCCCCCCCCACACACACACACACACACACACACATACCACCCACCCATCCGCTCGAGACAAGCCAGGTATCTGCAATATTGATGCCATTCTCCTGTTGTTACTCCTGTTTTCTTCTTGTTGGCTGCAGCTCGCTTTTAGTGTTGACAAAAAGTAAACGCTGTGATTTAGAATGGCGGGGCACAATCTTTATGTACTGCTCTGCTCACTCAGTAAACTCTGTCTCTGCTACTTAACTGTCTTTCTCACTGCGAGGTCTACTGTAAAGTACAATGATTTCATACCAGCCAGTGTGCAAGCAAGCAAATGCACACACACTTAGTACACATTTTACTCACCCTGTTATGCGCGGACGCAGATGTAGAGTTGCTTGTCGCATCCTGGCTTCACTATTTTTTGTCCAGACTTTCTTATTAGAACAATTACTTATGGGAATAATAATGAAAATTTTAGCGGCTTCAGGAATGATGCTTTTCCGGTAATGGAAAATCAACTCTTTTGTCTAGAGTGTACTTCTTTCCTTTCTATCTTTATCTTCCTCTCTCCCTTCATTCTTTCATTGCATCTGTTCGTTTCACCATTTCTCATACTGTTACCAAGTTTTTCTTCCCTTCCCAACCCGAGGAGGGATCAAAAGAAGTAGAGAGGTATAGAGGCAAGAAGTGTTGAACCACAGTAGGGAAAGACACAAGAAAACCTATGCCACTGTAATAAAACATAGTTTCCATACACCAGGTCACTGATCCTTGCTCTTTTCTGTACAAAGAAGGAAAAAAGAAACAGACAAGAACAAAGTGTGTGTTCATGCGCTTGTGTGCCTGTGTGGCTGGACTCTTCCTCTGTGGCCGTTGGTATCGAGTAGCGGCACGGAGCCAAACAAAAGCAGGCCGAAGCCCTGACAGTGACTCTCAGGAGAGCAATGGCCATTCATTGTGCTTTGTGCCCAAATTATGATTAATGGAAAATAAACAACCTTGACGTGGAGCCTGCTTTGATTTTCTATGAGCCTCTGCCTCGGCTGTAGTTGTAGCTACTCCTCTTGGCCAAGAAAAAAAAAATCAAACACTGGACAAACGCTCACTGAAGCTCAACTCTTGGCCTCATGGCGCTCTCACACAACGGCTTTAAATCAATGGACTCACAGATGAAGAAGCTGCTTTCACATACCGGTCCTTTTCTCTCACACACACTCACTTTCTCTGCACATCCATATACGCACAGAAACTTAGATATGCAGACAAACCAACATCTTGATTATATCAGTCCCCTCTGCTGCTAATGACCAGCTCGCTCGTAATTATATTAATTACCGTACGTGCCATGACTGTCAATCGTCCTGCCAAAGGAAAGAAGGAGCTTGATAAGAGACAAGTAGAAAGCAGGAGAATGAGTGAATGAAAGAAACCTACAGATCTGAGTGGTCAGAGTACGAGATGGGAGAAAAAGAGGAAGGAAAAGGGGGAGAGAGAAATAAAGACAAGAGAGAAAGAGACAGAGGACGGGAAAACAGAGTGAGTGAGAGAGATAGGGAGAGAGAGAGAGAGAGAGAGAGAGAGAGAGAGAGAGCAAGAGTGAGAGACAAAGACATAGAGCGAGGTGAGAGAGGAAGCCTGATCAATTGTTCATTTTACAAAGTCACTGAGACGTGTCAGCGGTGTCAATAAGTGAATTAATTTGTCTGTGGGTCTCTGGAGCATGACACCATATCACTCTGCTCCACTGAGACAAGCAGGGCCTCTAACCCTCTTTCTCTAACACACACACACACACACACACACACACACACACACACATTCTCACACACTGTTCAGTCCCATACAAGAATGATAGACGCATATGAGAAACAGATAAGCTGACAAAAAAAATGTTCTAATGCTTGTTCTCATGCATATTTTCAGCACACACAACATTTTTGCCTAAAGTTAAACTAATGTGTGAGGATCAGCTTTTTGTTCCCAAAGTGTTGAGAGTTGAGTCCCTCATAATGTGACCGTAGGTACAGATCCCCACAGCGTGATGAGGATGTAACGTGAACACTTAAAGACTGCTTGATAGAAAACCATCCATTCTCAGCACCATCGTGGATGGGTATGTGTTAAAATGTTAAATCCATAACCAATAGAAGATAATGATTCGTCCTCATCTGTGCCATCCCTAAGGGAGGCTATTGTCCGCTGGTGACTGACATCAGTCAGCCACTGAGAGGGACCCTAGCCTGCCAACCGCCTGCTGTTTTCATTACAAAGCCATCACTTCCAACACACACACATAACCTGTGTGCACAGACACAGGGATACACATTTACACACACCACACTCTCCTCTGACAGATTTCCTTTCAGCCCTGACTACCCATACTCCTCTCTGTTGAAGACTTCCTCTCACACAGGCATTCAATCCAACTCCCTGCTCAGCGAACACCCACATTGGGCCCTGGCTTCTCCTCTCGCATCACTGTTGTTTTCTGTCTCTTCCTCACCTCCCCATCCTCTCCACACTACCCTTTCATGCCCCGCATCCCATGGGGTTTAACCCTCTCCCCACCCCCCCCCTCATGAGATGCAGTGTTGTTGGAGGGCTGCTGCGATGACCGCCGCAGGCTTCACCACCACCACCACACCGCTTCCTCGCTGCGGCTTCACAGCGGACCCACGCTGCAGAGCACGCTGGGAGCTTTTCATAATTCCACAAACACACTAACACACCCACACTGTCGCTCACGGTTACCAGCACATCTGCCAGCTGCCAGAGGGGAGCGAACAGGGACGCACTGTCTCACGCAGGGACACACACAAATACATATACACGCACGCACAAAAGAGTGGAAGCAGCAGATTGCATCCAAGGTGATAGATAGAGCACCGTGGGAAGGAACTGTGCCCGTTCAATTACAATCATTACTATCACTTCAGGAGATTTGTCATGGTCAAAGTGAGTTGGAGCTGTGAAGAAATCACCTTGAGGCCTGTGAAGTGATGTTATTTTTAGTTTTCACAAAACGGTTACGACGTCCTCAAAACACGCCCCCAATTGAAAATGACTAAAATTAAACATAAATTAATTACTCCAAAGTTCCAAACAGATGTTTTAAAAAAATAATCCCTCAACGGGACATGGCTGACTCTTTAAACGCACTTGGCACGTGGAGAACAATATTCTACTAACCCACAATCTGTCAAGTACTTTCAAATCAAGTTTGCAGGTGGCTGCTGCGCCTTTCACTGTCTTCTCCGGGTTGGACAAGAGGAGGCTACGTCTGAGTGTGAGATGTCCATCAAAGTAGGACCTGTTAGATGGAATGAGAGAGTGTCTGGAGGGTGTGATGGCACCACACAAGAGACTGAGGCCTAGCTGTCACTGACTGAGTGACTGACAGAGAGGAGAATGGAAGACACACACAGCCGTGGAGGTCTAACATGAGATCTCCACTGTTTGGACCAAAGACTTTCCTGCTCTTCCACACCTCTGCAGGAGTGTTTTTAGTTCATTTATATTGGTATGTTGGCAATGACTTTATATGTAGTTATTCCATTGTGTTCATATGTGTGGTGCATGATCTTTGTCTGTGCTGTGTTGATGGTGATAATGAAAAAGGGATGCCCATTTTATATGTCTTGAGATAGATTTTTGATCCTACTTTATTTTTTATATTTTTGAGGCAGATGTCCATTTTTAAGACTTATATTGTTTTTTTTTTGTTTTTTATATAAAATATCATAACATTGTTTATTTTTAAGAATTGTGAACAAGCTACATATTAAGCAAGTTTAAAAATAATCTTCTAAACTATATTCATTTCTAAATTACCTCTAACCTAATTGGGCCTTTCTGTACTGCATGTTGTTAATTATCAACAATAATAACTGATACCCATATAGCTGCAATTAGCTAATCATGGCTGATATATCAGCCTGGACCATTTATCAGTCTAACTTCAGTATTAATGCATTAGTCTATTCTCCTTTTGCTCCTTTTAAGTGCTCAATTAAGCTTGTAAACACCATGAAAATTATGCAAATTGAGATAAAAATTGACTAAATAAATAGATGTTTAGTTAGCTTGATACTTCACGAGATTAAGTCATTACAATCAAACATCTACAGTCAGATTTTCTTTTTCTTACATTAAACATGAAACTACCATGACTCGCTTCAGGACTTTCTTTTATCTAGTATTTTAAAATAATCATTCTTTGTGATAACTGAGCACCCAAACTTCTAGTCTGAGCCACCACACACTGTCAATGACGTACCACGTTACCACTATGGCCTGTCAGCCACATCTGAACTTAACCATTATTTCAAGCATGGGTCGTGACCTCTGCCCTTCTGTGGGTTTGTGGTCGAGACGAGATTCAGATACACGCCACGCTCACTGATCTAATATCGCTTTGTCCCACACTAGAGGATCATGGATCTCCTGCTTGAGAAGAGACATCTGTCCCCGGGTGTAGCTTCTCTGAACCTGATTTCATGAAGATGAGTGAAAGCAATGTTATTGTCCACTGCCTCTACATGAAGTGAATTCATGTTCTCTGACTCGATACACTCAGAAACTGCCCGGGATGAAAAGCTGTCCAGGATACTGTCATTTACAAATGAGAGGCCTCTCTCCATCTTTCTGCCCATGACACGAAAGAATGTCTCCCCTCTGTTCTCCTCTCTTCCCTTTTCTCCTCTCCTCCTCCTCTCAGTCGGGAAGTATCCATTCATCACAGTCAGTCTGTTAATGCCAGTGTGTGTGTGTGTGCCTGTGTGTGTGTGTAGGTGATCTCCAATCTGTCGTGATGCTGTCACCTCACCAGTCCTACATGCCTGATCCCTGCTTATTCATCTAGCATATCATCCATGACGCCTTTAACACACACCACACACACGCGCGCACACACACACATCATCATCATCATCATCAGCTCACACTCTTTTCTGTCCGTCACACATGAACAAGCACACATGGATTTACAAGATTTCATTGTGCAGAGTTGTTCCGATTACTTACACACAGACACACACACAGGTCATTTCACTTATAGGCTGCCACTTTTTCCCTTCTTCACTCACACACACACACACACACACACACACACACACTATCTCCTTCCCTCGCCTCATCTCTCACAAATATTTTTTCTCTCTATCCAGCTCATTTCTCTCGCCTCCCTTGCTCTCCTTTCCCCTTGCCGCCGTCCGTCGCCTCATTGCTTGTCCGTGTCCTCATGCACAATCACAAATGCACACAATCCATTCCCCCTCATTCCCAGCCAGTCATCCCGAACAGCCCTCTGAGGGGTAAGTAGATAGGAGGCTGTTGAGACAATGCAGAACCCCACGGCCCTCTGGGGATGCTGGCTGTCCCACCAGTGGGAGCTACTACAGGAGGAAAGGGGGGGCTGCAAGGAAGAGAGGGGGGACAAGAGGAAAGGGTCCAGATGAGAGTAAGCCCGGAGAGACGAGTAATTGCTAAGTGTGTGAATTTTGTGTGTGTGGATGAGTAGATGTGTGGATGTGTGAAAAGTGCCGGGGGTGGTGGTGGGGGGGGTGAGGAAATAGAAAAGGGTGACAAAGACAGAGGAGAAGTCATCCACTGCGGACAGAAAAAGCAGCACAGCCAGACGTCACAGTGCCACCCTCATACAGGTGTGTGTACGTGTATGTGTGTGGAGGACAGCTGGGTGACAGGGGGTCAGGTTGGAGAGAGTAATCTCCCCAGGATTAAGAGTGCTGCTCCTGTGTTAATGTGACTGTCAATGAGAATTAAGTCCCTGGACCGATCCTCTCCACCAGGCCCTCCTCTCCCTCCCTCTCCCCTCTCTCGTCCGCTCTGTCACACTAATGACACCACTTTCTGTGGAGTGCTACTGCCACGCGCTAAAAACAATGGGGAAATAATTACACTCCTTCAATACAGTACAAATTGTAGACCTGAGCAACGGGACAGCAGGAGATATAAGCAAAGGGTAGGGGGGTGGGAGAGGGAGGGGTGGAGACAAGGATGACTAACAATTACAACATGATAGGGGCTGGGTCTCATTACTGCGCCCATTAACATGCACCAAGTAATTTTCCCCTCTCGGTTTGTGTGTGTGTGCGCAAGACAGAGGGAGAGAGAGAGAGAGAGAGAGAGAGAGAGAGAGAGAGAGTGTATGTGCGTGCTAAGTGTGTGCGTGTGCGCCCAATAGAGTGTGCCCATTGGGTTCTGCAACACACCTCCCTGCCTCCGTGCGCAATCTGCCCGGAGAACCCGGCGGCACCTCATTTCTCTCCCATATGTCTGAGCTCCGCGCGCTCTCCTCTCTATCCCCAGCCGATTACGATCCATGCAAAGCGATTAGAAAGACGCGTGAAAAGAGCCCGGTCAGCGGATCAGCTTCGCAGATCACTCGATAGGTACTAAGCAGCGGCGAGCTCCCGACCGATCGCTTATTTAACCTCACAGCAGCGAAAACACCGCATCAATCTCACCTCAATCTCCCCTGCCCCTCACCGACAGGACGCGCTACACACGGTCAGCAGAACTAACGGCCGTTAGAATGGGCTCATCGTGTGTTCCATTTTTACGCATGGCAATCACGCGCCGAGAGGGGAGTCACTTGAAGATCAGGGAGGTTTTTGTTGGAAATCCCGCTGTCCTTTTGAGAAATCGTTCATCAGCAGAACAAAATGTGTTCGCTGCGCTCTGAGTCAAGAACATCAAAGTTGTTTTCAGCTCGCCAGTCATTTAGTGAGTCAGTCAGCCAGTCACCACCCCTTCTCTCCCTGCTACCCATGGATAAAATGCTCCACATCTCTACAGTCAGTCCCCCTCTGACCCCATCCACGTTTCATTAGCCTATTGACTGCGCGCCACGAAACGGTACGGGGAATTAAAATGTGAATCTATACTAACTGAATTTAAATAAATAAAAAAAACACACACACACTGCCTTACCCAAATCTATAAACTCGATGGCATGATCACGGGGAATTGTAAAGGATCCAGGTGATGTAGTAGAGCGCTTTGCCACTTTTCTGCTTCAACTCCACTGATTTTGTTTTCCACTAAACGGGGCAATCCTTCTGAGCCTCCTGTCCAGCTCCCGGAGCCCGCGCACAAACGCGCTGAAGCAGGGGTGATGAGGGCTACTGCCACGCCAGAGTAACAGCCCCCCGGAGCCGGGTGAGAAAGCAGAGCTCGCGCAATAGCGATGTGGTCCAACGTGCCATGATTTCACCGCGTCCCATCTCAAAACCACACTGAGGAGAAAGTCATAAAAAGTGCGTAATTCCCCCAAAGAGACACCGGGCTGATGTTTTTGGCGAACACTCCACACAAGTTCATCCCCCTGCGCACGACTGTCACACAGATGCGTTATAGTCACCGGAGAGATGCTGATGAGAGTGATGGTATAGTGATGCAGGAGTGATAGTTGCGCTCTCGTCGCTCCTCCCGAGCAGGGATCGATTGGACATGAGAAATGCGATGCGAGTCCGTCTTCCCCATTCAGAACACGTGCAACAGCGCCCGCCCAGTTCACCAGCTCCCAAGTACACCCCCTCTTCCTCACTGATGTCATGTAGTTTACAAGTAGCCTGGACTGTTGGGGTGGGGGGTGCGTCCAAAGAGAGATGAGCGGGCACATCTTAGACTGCATCTGAACAAATGATTCAGAGTAAGTTGTCGTCATTGGGAAATAGTTGACATTTCAACTTTTTATGGTTTGTTTCAATTAATTTGGATTTTCATGATACACGTTGCACTAGGGACATGCGTGTACACCCCAAAGGGAGCATTTCGGGTGTACACGGTCGTAAATTTTACATTCTTCCTCAGCTAGGAGTCAGATATATGAGCACAGGGTCTCTGGAAGAATTTCTGTTTAGCTGTTAGGAGTTTGGCCTAATGATCGCAGGCTGGAGGTCGGATCTTACTCGTCAATACTCACCACTTCATTACTTGTGCTTAACTTATCTCTGTGTTGGGTTGAGGAGGGGGGGGGGTCTGGTGACTGTCATAGTTCTTGAATAACTGACAGGTGCATGAGTCGATGAGCCCCTCCCTCCTCCTCCCCCTCCTCATCATCATCACATAATACACTTACCATTACAAAACACTTCGATCATGTTACAGATGGTGTCTGGATATCAATACTTTGTTATGTGCCCCTTCAGGCCCCCACCCCCAGCGCGAGATGTTAAACAGAATTTAATCACCGTCGCCTCTCCGTTACGCACCAGGAGACAGCCTATCAATTATTCCATCCCTAGAATATTCTAGTGCGTTGATGGCGATTGATTGCCTTGCGCTGTATTTGCAGTCGTTAAGACTTAGAGGAGGTCGATGTCTGCTAACGACCCAAGGTGAGGAGTATCCGATACTTTCAGATGTCTTCCTTGTTTTCTTGTTGCCAGCATCGCTGTGCCATGTGGAGCACCTTAAAGATACGCGCCTTTTTAACTTGTAAGCAAAAGAGAGAGAGAGAGAGAGAGAGAGAGAGAGAGTGAGCGAGATGCAACATAAAATGTCAAAAAATTAGGCCTACGACATAAAGCACCAACATTTACCTCTGCAGCAAATTCAGGCAACCTTATCTGGCGCTGTCCTCAACCCCCTGTGACCACGTTGCAACGTGTGCACGCGTGAGAAAGAGATGCATGTTATTAGGCTCGAATCTATTTACAAATCGATCTCTCTGACTTTGAACTGAGAACAATTAGTCATTGATGTTGGTTCGCCAGGACCGAGGTACGTGCAGCCCCTCAGTGGCAGGATTCAGATAAACAAGAGTTTTAAATGAAATCCTGGTTTCAGCACCACGGGCAGGGACAGGCGCGCTGCATATAAATTCAGGACGTTGGACAGCTCTCCTGTCACTGCGCTTTTCGTTTGGGTTTACTTTGCTGTCAGGTAGCTGCACACCAAACAGACAAAAGTAGTTTAACTGTGTAAAGCATTAAGTGAGCACTAGAAAGTTGACCAAACACAATATATCCTGCCCGCACCGACGAGTGGTTGCATCTCCAGCGCTGAACCTGCGCGTCGCAGCGGGGATTGGAGGCCTTTTATCTTAAAGTGAGGGGCTAATGGATGCAACAGCCCATAGCACTTATCTCATCTAGCCTTCCTCTGAGGGCGGTTCAAACTGTATCAGAGGAAACACATCATGTGACGTAAACGCGGGGTGTGAGGCTGAACGGTGTGAAACTTAACTTCCCTTTACATTTCAAGTTATTACAGAGCCATCATTTTTCTTAGCATGCGTCTCTCTTCAGCAGGGATGGCGTGTTAAAGGTTGCAAAACCGTCCCAATATGTTGTGGTATTGTGGAAAAGGTAAGAGTATATATGCTGAGGCCCTCTCATCGTGTCGTGTATCAGAGGAGCGGCGTTATAAGATCTCCTCTGGGATTATTCCCCCAATAATCATCGCCTGTGGGGGGGGGGGGGGGGGGGCAACAACAACACAACAAGGAAATATCTGCTCATTACTTGAAGAATATTTCTTCCTCCAGAATCGATATGACTGCATTAATCCCCCCGAAAGACATTGTTTTTGTGTGTGTGTGTGTGTGTGTGTGTGTGTGTGTGAGGTGGCCGGGGTAAGATGAGCGCTTTGTGATTGATTTATCAGAGTGCAGTGGTGAGAAATGTTTGTCTTTTGGAATGAATTAGATTGTGCTGCTGATCACCTTGTACAACACAAAGATAAATGGCTCTAAGATCATCTTTGGGTAATAGTTAAAGAAAGTGAGTCGGTGTGTGTTGCTCTGGGACACGCAGTTGTGTAAAGAATGGGAGCAGAAAGTTCAGAACGCATGTGCCGACATGGCTGTCGGTGGAAATGTCAGACAAACTAAAATAGGACTCTAACTACAGGCTATCTCGGGCTTGAAAACCAAACGCGTCAAAAACTTCCTAATTCCGAAGTGTGAATAGGGGCTCAGATGCGATCTAATGACTTTACTCACAGCTTCCACCTCAGTGATTAAACCTCGGTCTTTGCTTGCGCTCGGCTCCTGTGTCCTGCTGCCGTTTGCTCACTCCGTAAGGCCTGCATTGAGGGCGACAGAGATAAGTAATTCAGCATTTCTGGAGGACAACACGCGATTACCTAACAGCACGACAAAATAAGGCCACCCAAACATCGCTGTGGAAGAACCGTGGGTGGTAAACCTCCAGCGGCCTGGGGCGGTAAACGCGGAGTCTGCTCAGTAACGACAGGTGAGAGAAAGTGTGCCTGCAGCACCGCTAATTACACCAGCGCGCACACGCTGCGCCCTGGCGGCCAGCGAGGCAAGTATAAGGTTATCCTGTGCGCCAGATACGCACACACGGGAGGTTGTTTTGTACTTGAGACTTTGTACACCGTGTTTTCCCCACGCTTCACAATTCTAAGTCGAAAGGCTGGCTGGGTGATCCGATGTGTTTCTCGCGTCTACTTTTCCTCTCAAATGCACCATTTTGGATACACCCAGCGGGCAGGCTTTGCGCTGCGGAAAAAAAAAAACAGGACTTGGTCATCGATTCGCAGCCGCCATGAAGGTTAATGAGAACAGACATCTTGGTTCCTCTGCTTTTGATCCCCCCCTGTATAGAGATTCTGCATTTCTTTACGAGGTCACTGGCAGTAACCCGAGCAGGGCCATAAATAGTGTCCATCCCAGACAGGCCCGGTGTCTGTCAATACTCAGAAAGTTCAGACACAACATCCGCAAAGAGCGGGCAGCAGCACGACTGCTGACATCAAATTTGTGATATTGGAGCAAATACACTTAAACAAATATTGTCTACTTATGACCTATTGGATATATTTGTGAATAAATTGTTCTCACTCTCCACACTGTTTGGATCAAATCTGTCAGAGACGATCACACAGCGCGGGGTGACGATTTGGCCTCATGTGTGGTGTTATACTGCCCCCGCGTGGCTTCGACGCGTCACTGTTAACATGGGTAGTTTTTGAGGTCACCCAGATTTATTGCGGTGACAGTAAAAAGTGAACTAGTGCCCTTTTGCGAAGAGGCCTTTCCCTCCTTAGACCTGAACTCAGTGAAATAATGAAAGCCACAGCAAGAGCTGTCTGATATAAGCAAGAACTGGCAAGACAGAGGGTTCAGTTTTTTTTTCCCCTCCAAGGTCAGACTTCAAAAGATGATTGATTAAATTAAGATGAATTAAATCTCTGATGCCTAATATGGCCAGCACAGACAGGAAGACATGCTTCAGCATTTTTTGGAATTATTTATTTCAACATTTTACACAGCTTTTGAATATGAAATCGCCTGCAAAGCAAAGCCCTGACCAAAGAGGTCTTGCTGGGTTCAACATGGCATCGATAAATAAAACATCAAGCTTACGGAAAGGCCAAGAAACACAAAAACGATCTTCTGAGTGCTCCGTGCATTGCATCAGACTACATGCAAATTTTTCTCATTCTATTTCAGACTGTAGATAAAAAACAGCATACAAAAGGGAAGGTAATGGACAACAGCAGCACCTGCATCATTTGACAATACTGACAATCAGTTCCTTTGCTAAAATGTAAATTAATTAATAATAAATACATCAGCATCAATGGCATGTTTCATCAAACTAACATGTTTAAATAATAAATGTTACAAATGTGCAAGAAACCCTTATAAACAAAGATGAATAAAGATGAAAAAAAAAATAGATATTAGCTGAGAAGCAAGCAACATCATTTTCATTACGGTGCATAAAACTCTGGAGTTTCTGGAGAACTTTGTGTTAAAAAGTACTGCTGTACTTGCATACATACAAACACCAATACTGATTCCTCTTAGCAGTAGGAGTGTCTTATCTTCCTTGTTAGAATTTTTTTTAATTACTGTTTGACATAAGTCCAAGTCTGCAACTATATGCAAACGAATCCAGCATGTGAGTACTGCACATCATATTAGACTGCCGTATGCCGGATGTGCTCAGAAACTGGTGTGATTGTCAACAGCTCTGAAGAAGCTTGCATCAAGGTGACTCTGATCAAATGTGACAAGATGTCGCATGTGAAGGGACGCCGCAACAGCTGCTCATTAGCTAACTTTGTCGGTGTGGAATGAAGTAGATGCAGCGGAGGTAATGAAGAAACATAGGACGCGTCTTATCACTCTCCAGATGCTCTGACTGCACGCGCCTCGTCCTCTAACTGATTTGACACTAATGGAGCTGGTGGAAGCTATTTAACCCCCGAGTTGTCCGCCGTACTGCTTTCACCCATCCAGACCCATCAAAGCAGTGGACAGGAGGTGAAAAATACACTACCAGACCACTAATATCCATTGGTGAATGAGGTAACTTTCAAAAAAAGTCTTTAAAAATAACTGCTGATGTGAAGACGTCTTTAGATCACAACAAATGGCAGTTTTTCTGTCCCACACTCACAGAGACTCTAGAGTTCATCATGAAGAGGGCGACGCTGCCATTTGGGATGGTGTGTGACGTAATCAGCTGCCTCCAGCACGAGGCGCATGAACTCCCCCACATCAAAAGAGTAGTTGGTAAACTTCGGATGGTCCCCGAGGGTTGGATGGTGACCCTGCGTGAAGTCACAGAGAAAAGCGTGCACATTAAAAGGAGGTGTGGAAAAGCAACATAAAAGCATATGAATGTGAGCCTTTAGAGGCGATGACAGAGAGATAACATAAAAGAGGAATAATGTCTGTACGTTCGTTCTACCGTGCTTGTAATTGCAGATAATCAAACGTGTGCATGAGTGTGTAAGTGCGTGCATATGTGAGATAGGTGAGATGAATTGAGAAAGCTCACGCTGAGGTGCCAGGGAGCTAATGGCTGGTACGGGAGTTTCCCCCTACCTTGTCCTGTGGGAGCACTTTGTCCATTTTCTGCCAAGTCACGTATCGAATGCCCCGCAGCCGAGCCAAATCTCGATAGCAGCTCTCATCCTGACAATTATATCTGGGAGGGACAGATGCAGACACTTTATCTCTTGCTCTCCTCGGTCTGCCGCACTTTCACTCTTTCTTGCTCCATCTCTCTCTCTCTCTCTCTCTCTCTCTCTCTCTCTCTCTCTCTCTCTCTCTCTCTCTGTCACTGTACACGCACTGTGGCACTCGCTCTGTGTCGCTCAGGAAAATGCACACAAAACACTCCCACACTATGCTCATTCACGCGCACGCTCCAATCAGCTCCAGGTACCCGGGGTAGCCAGGTGTGATGAATGCCTGGTTAATTAGACAGTATTTCACAGTCATACACCAAATGTCTGAGGGACACTTTGGGCACGGTGCCCTGCCAAATCCATCGCTCTTCCTGCTCCCCTCTCTGTCTGTCACTCACGCACATACATGGGCAGAGAAAAAGTGTCACTCACAGCTCAAAGATGACAGCCCAGTCAGGGAGGAAGAGGAGGTGCGTGAGACCCGCCCCGTGCATCCCTACAAAGATGTCAGAGTTGTGGGTGATCTTCAGCTGCACCAGGAAGGGAACATCTCTGAAAGACAGACAGGGAGTCACACATCAATCATCTTCATTGTGTGAACACTGTCACAATTGCACAATTTAAATAGCTAAACCCTTTCTTTATTCTCGTACAGCACTGTTACATCCTTTTCCAGTGCTAAGCGCACTGAAGAGCGCCTGCATTAATGTGGCATGCTCTTTATAACTCACTTGTATTTGTAGTCCACCACATTGACCTCCAGTAAAGGCACAGTCTTGAGGGCATTTACCAGCTGTAACAACAACAGAGGTGCGTGTTCTCTGATCAGTGAGAGAGCAAACAAATATCGGCAGTGACCATATAAATCACACGCCTTTTTTACTTGTACTGTTTATAGCAAATAAGATTTTAAACAGGCACTTAAGAGATGTGGGCAGTAAATCAATGGTGGAAAGGAGAAACTGTTGTAGTGGGAGAGATGTATAGAGCGAAGAAAGAGGAGTAGACAACGGGAGGGAAAGAGAAAAACAGAGCAGAGGACAAGTGGCAGAGCAGGACAGAGGGAAACAAAAGCAAGTGCAAGAAAGTAAGAGACAGAAAGAGGGATGGAGGGAGGGTGGTGCTGGACTCACCTCCACTTGGTTTAATATCCTTCTGTATTCTGTGCTGCGAGCCAGCAGGGTGACACGAACACGCCCCTCCTGAAAACAGCAATGCACCCAATAATCAATCAGCCAAGGACAGAAAAGATGGGAAAACATGATGCTCATTCAAAGTAACTAAAAAGCCTCTACTTATCATGTCTCTTCTGTTAGGGCACGGAGGAAAGGATACATTAGCTAAAATCTGTGGAATCAGATCCACTTCTCCACTCTCTGATGTGCTTTTATTAGTTAATACAGTGTGTACCAAGATGCTTCTTTTTCTATATTCTTCTACTGCCACCTTGTGGTCTGAAAGAGAATTTAGACATTTCAAACATGGGAATTCTAACTACATTATCCTTCAGTCAAAGGAATGACACTAACAGCGACTCACAGCCTACACACTAAACGGCAGCTTACACCTCACTACAAACAGTGGAAATATGTATTCCACACAGACCTAATTTCTTCTCTTCCACTTAAAATAAAAAGAATTGAAAAAGACCAAGCCTGAGCAAACCATGACGAGGGGGAGATAGGAGAAGAGGGGTGCAGAGGCGGATGAATAGGACACAATAGAGGAGAGCAGCAGTGTGAGTCCCTGGCTGTGCCATTAATCTGAGGACAAAAGGAGGAGCTGGGGAGAGGGTCAGGGCTGAGAAGACCTCTCATTCAGTTGCTGGCCTGCTATCGCTAGCAGCCCCATGTCTCGCTGAAAACCCTTTTAGCATATTTCCAGCAAAGGCCATGAATACCCAATGAGCTGCTCCACGGGAAAGTTATCAGCCTTTGCTGGTCATAAAGATACAGTCAAGCACTTCAAACCTGGGATCATAAAACAGCTATGACGAGTGCTCCAGAGTTATAGGTGTAGGAGATGAATTAGGAAATGAGTGCATGGCTGTGACAGCATGTGCACGCACAGTGCTTATATATGTACTCAAAAAATAGAAGGCTATTCATCACTGAGGAGCTTTTTCCCAGTGAGATGACCAGTTAAGTCTGGCAGGAGTGAGTGTAGTGACATGGTTGCTTGTTCTGCTATTCAATATAAAATTCACTGTAACGTCCTGATTTTTGCACAGAGCCTTATGAGAACAGGAAGCGAACAAGTTTCCAAATTCAGAAATCCACTTCCAAAGTACAGGCTTGGAAAACGGTTATGACACAGAGGCCAGATCCTGTTTGTCCTGCTTTTGAGTCTGCACTCTTAACTCTTATAGGTCATGACAATGTCCAAGTGTATCAGATACAAATTGTTCTAAAAGCTTATTCTGGTGACAGTGGGATCACAGGTCAAAAACTTTACTTTTGGCTTGAGCATTAACTGATTATACAACATTAAAATGACCCTGGTGGGACAGAGTGTACCTAACCCTGACTGAGAAATTTTGTTTCAAAAATCTTTTCACAGTGAACTCTATTCATTGATTATATATCTTTATTCAGTGCTTTGTTTTTTAAAAGCTTGAATCTTACAGTGAGCGTTTGAAAGAAGCCTCTAGAAAGAACTGATTCTTTTGTCTGAGTAGAATCAGTCACTTTCCACAGAAATACCACTTCAGTGGGAAGATAACTGGAATATAAATAACTTTAATATCAGTTTGCACACTTGGAGACTTAACTGAAGTAATCTAAAGAAAGGGCACTCGGGCAACAACAATGTCATTATTGTAGTAATCAAGTTTTATAATCAAAAAAGTCAAACATAAACATAGCAGCGTTTAGCTCAGTTGGTAGAGCAGCCATCCCATCCACAAAGGCTCAGTCCTTGCTGTGGAAGCCCAGGGTTCAAATTCAATCTGTGGCTCTTTCCTGCGTCTCATTCCCTGTCTTTCTCTCCACACATTCCTGTCACTCTCCAGCTGTCTCTATCAAAATAAAGCTTGAAAAGGCCAAAAAGGAAAAAAAAAAAAAACAGGAACATAGATGTGGTGCCCTTTTTGCCTGTGAGATAAAGGCACCAGTCATGAACGCAACAGGATATGTTTGGTCCATATAATTTAAGCATTAAAACATAATATATTTTGATTTAAAGTTACAGAAGGTGATGTAATGATAGGCAACGCAGACAACGCAGGAATCACAGTGCAGAAAAAGTGAAGCAGCGGCATGAAAGTTAAAGATATTCAAAAAAGAAAGCAGAGACACCAGTGGAAAGAGTGAAACCATTCGTTTGTCACACACTCATCAGATGTGTACATTTCTAAGACAGATCACCAGAATGCTCAGCACAAGAGCCCCTTACAATCATGGTGAGACAGGACACACACATTCACATACTTGATATGTGGGCTTTACCAATGATTCTGGTGTGAGCTCTTGGGAACTGGGTTTATTGCTCGTCAAAGTGGCCCAAAACACATTCCCTGACCGGGAATCGAACCCGGGCCGCGGCGGTGAGAGCGCCGAATCCTAACCACTAGACCACCAGGGATGCATACTGCACATGAATCAACCAAAAAAGTCAAACATTTTTAGTGATGAGTGCGGTGTTTTCGGCTTGCATGTGATTTCAGATATGTCATCTGTCACAGAAAAAAATCCTCCATGTACATCAGAGTTATCAAAATCAGCTGTATTGCCGGGTACGTTTCCACGTACATAGAATTTGCTTGGGTATTTTGGAGCATAACAATAATAAATAAGAAAATAAAAATCAAGTACTCTTTTTAAAAATATATAAGAAAATAGAAGAAATAATGTGTGTTAATGTAACACATTGTGAGATGTGGACACTGTACCTTAACATAACGTGTAATGTCTATGGGGGATAAGAGTACGTGTCAGTGCACGTGTGGTTGATGAGGCCAGCTGCAACACTCTGCCAGTTGCTTCTTTCACTCTTGCTATTTTGGTACATGTGTTAAAATGACCAAACTTGAAATCCGTTTCTTCTGATCTAGTGCTTATGTTTTTAGCAACTTCTACTGTGAGGAAAGTAACTCAGTAAATAAATGCATAACTGAATGTATAAATAAATAAATAAATAAATAGTGAAATGAATAAAATATCAAATACACAAACGCTGAAATGAAGTTATTGAGTTCAAGTACTGAAATTGTGTCAAGTAATCTTCATCGGTAAACGGCGGGAACTACTTGTCTCTTACTGCCGGAGAACGAGGCTGCTTTTCCCCGGGAAAGCGAGTGACCATGTCACAGCGACTGATATATATATATATTTTTAATCTCAAACATTGCCAAAACAGTTGTGTGGGACATTTCTTTTACTAGAGGAGGAACTTATCATATCTCTTGTCATATCTCTCTCAAACAAATGGAAACAAACTTATCAAGCACAGACTGAAGTCAGACGTAGAAGGTGCTCCAGAGGGGTAAGACGACTCCCCAGTGTTTAGAATTTGGGCCATAGTGCCCATTTTCAACCATTTTTTTCCAAACAGTGGGTGCAACATTGATTTGGTGTTAAACAAAGTGTTCCCTGACCGGGAATCGAACCCGGGCCGCGGCGGTGAGAGCGCCGAATCCTAACCACTAGACCACCAGGGACTTAAAAAGCAAGCCTGGGCAGTATGACAAGTACCGTTTTCAGCCACAAGGAGCCATATGGCTGGTGGCACTGTAGTGACATGTCGACAAAAACGTGTTTTCCTCTCATTTGTCCAAAAGTGATAGAAAGAGTAAAATTACAAACAGACGAAAGGACGTGGGGAGCATTTTGAAGCAGCATGCTGTTTGAATCCTCTTTATTAACATACATACAACTTTACAGCAGACTATTTCTGTACTGTACTGTGAGTATACTTGGCTAGCAGAGACTGTATAAGCCAGCAGAGAGCTGCGGTGGAAACAGAGACAACGTTCCATATGATTTCAAAGAGGCCCCCTCTTTTACAAAATTCATTGTACCTGTACTGGATTACCTTCCTGGGGCTTTCGAGCGTAGTAGGAATGCAACTGACCAAGTGTTGGGTGAAACCATGCAGCAGCACTTGACTAATATGCCTGCTGCCCTGAAAACAATTGCACACCGTGCACACTCCTATTGCAATTGACATAGAACGCTCGGCCACCAATTTGAGGTCAGCCCTATGGGATGGCATGACATGGCTCTGTGCGTCTAAGGCCCTACCAAAATGACAAGCTGTTTCTCAATCATGTTTGGCATCATTAAAACACGTCACAGCCACAGCTTGGATTACCCTCCTGGTAGGAAGACACTAAGATCGGCCAAAACTCCACAGACAGCCTGAAATGTCTCTGATACTCAATTTCTGGACTCTACCAAGTGATGTGGTTTGAACTTTTGGCAACCGGGTTTATTGGTACTCAGAGAGGCCTAAAACAAGTTCCCTGACCGGGAATCGAACCCGGGCCGCGGCGGTGAGAGCGCCGAATCCTAACCACTAGACCACCAGGGACTTCAATGTCAGATTTTCATCAGAGAATTTGGAGGAAATAACATGAATTCATACATTACATTTGCATCATTTATAGAGGCTGATTTGTTGATGCCTCATTAATGGTCTTATGTGGAGGCTGTAATGTTTCTTAATTAAAATTTGTGAATAGAACTGACAGAGAAAAATGACATGATTTTAAGGTGACGGCCCCTTTGTCATTATGATATTGTAGCTACTCAACCAGCACTTAAATTAAGTTCCATGACCAGGAAACAAACCCAGGCCATGGCAGTGAGAGCGCCAAATCCTAACCACTAGACCACCAGGGACTTCAAGAAGGTCTTTTGTCCTACAGATTTTGCAAGACATTACATGCTCTGAAAAGGTCAGTTAAGACAAATAAAAAGTTACTTCCTGATTGTTTCACAGCAGTTACAATCAGCACATACAGACACACCCCGAGCAACACACGTCGTCCCGCCCGCACAACCCTGCAATATTTCGCTGGAGCGCCGGATCCTGTCTGAATCCACACTCGTGGAGGCTGTAATGTTTTGTAATGTCCACCCCTGGTTGTTTATTCATTTGTGAATAGGACTGAGAGTGCAGCAAAATAACATGATTTTAAGGTGATGGACCCTGTGTAATTACGATATTGTTTTAGTTACTAAACCATCATCAAAATTACATTTTTGACCGTGATCCTATCCCAGAATGTGGCGGTGAGTGTGCCAAATCCTAACAACTACACGACCAAGGACGAAAACCTTTAGCATCACAGAGTGAAAAACAGAATGCAACAGGACCTAGAGGCATGAACAACACCTCTTGTGTTGTGTGAATCACTCCAAAGGAAAAAAGGTAATGATAAGCAGCTTCCTGGTGATCTAGTGGGACAGATTTAGCACTCTTAATGCTATGATTCGTATCCTTCGTATCCTCAGGGAATGCTCAATTTTGGGAGTCTATGAAAGTGACTGCTTGAGTAGCAACAGTCAGTACGTTTACATGCAGCAAGAAATTCGAATTTCTGACTTAGTTCGGACTTTTTAATGTGCTTGTAAACACCTTAGTCCGATCTATTTCGGACCTATTTCGGACCACATTGGACATCTCAAAATCGGATAAGAACGTGTATACTCAGCAATCGGATCTGAAGCAGATTTTGCATTCTGTGGATGCGTGACATTTTCCTCCGGGGCTTTCACCCGGAAGCCAAAAGATCTGTTGTTCTTTTTATGTTCATTATTGATGAAAATAATGCACGAAAAGCACGCAGCTGTAGCATCGTCCGTCTCCTCATATGTAATCTTTGTTTGAATGCCGTCAGATAGTTTGCTGTTGCTAATAAGTAGAGATCAACCGAAAGTGGCTCTTTGTTGAGAGGGCTACAGCACCACCTAGCGTAACGGAGTCAGCCATGCTCTGGCCTTTTCTCTGAACGGCGCGTATACTCAGACAAGTGATCCAGTCTTATGCATGTCATTATCTGATACGATCAGAAATTTCAAATTCCAGTGTCATAAACAAAAAAATGCTTTGGAAAAGGGAAAATGTCACCAGTGCTGGCTGAAATGTTTAACAAAATATTTACTTAACACCACAAACTGCAGAGAAATTAAGAAATTACCTGAGAGGAGTCATCACCTCTCTGACAGTTTCTGCAGAAGGTTTACATGGTAAACTTCGCTAAGATTGCCATTAATTTTACAACTACAGTGGATAATACAGGTGTTCATGAAACTGTTTCCACCCCATCGACATAAACAATTACAATATGCTTACAATATAACAGATGTTAGTTAGTGTTTCCGAAAAGATGTTCTTACCTTTGGCCCATCTTGTGGGATGTTCAATCGATGGAGGACATGCTGGGAGAACGCCCTGAACATTCCTTCACTGGAGCAGTCTGAGATCTGCCATCAACATACCACAACAAGTCAATTTTACTCTCGTAAGCTATTTCATTTCGATCCATTCAATTCAAAACATTGTATTAAAATGATTCTTTTTATAGGTTTTGTGTAGCCATGCAAAATGAAACAATATTTCTATTTTTAGAAAATCTACTGTCTGATTTGAAATAAATTGAAGGCAAATTGAATTTGGCCACACTAGAACACAGCGCTGGGTTCTGATGAAAAATACGTAACACACTGGGAATCGACAATTGTAAACATATTCCCTGATCTACTGAGAATGAATATCATATGAGCCTATGCATTTCTCAAGTCCAAGAATCTCACACATACATCGATGCACTATAGTTGTAAATGTGAGCACATGAATATAAACATGACATGTGCTGCAGGGGCAATCAAAAGCATCAGCTTGAGGTTGACCTATCAATATTTCACAACTCAAGGCTGGAACCACAGGACAACACATATTTACATGGTATCATGCTTATAGTAATCTCCTTGGAATTATCATTTAAATAACATAAGCACTTGCAGAGCTTTTGAATATATCACATAAATATTTGACCTGATCTGCATGTTTATGACTAAACTGGATATCATTGTGCATGAGGAGAGGAAATGCCAATAAATATATATTTTTTAAATATATCATGACATGTACGACAAAAACATATAAATGAAGACACATGGCAGCATTAAAAGTATGAGATTCTGCAACTGTACATACACATACATACAAATACATATGTAAAGTGCATCAGGTTAGTGGCTGCATTCACAAACATACTGTATATACATGAGGGGTAACTTACGAGAGGGGTGTTGTAAAAGAGGCCATATCTCATTCTCGGAAGGAGGGAGAAGAAGGCATCTTTGAAGCACACCTATAGAAAAGTGTGAATAAATCAATAAGGTAAGCATACAGCTCAGAAATCAGCTGTAATGATGCTGCATACACATGAGCCCCTGTCTATGTGACATCTTCAAGTTTTCAAAAATACTGGAAAGATTATTTGGAAGTACACAAACTATTAGGCAAGATATAACATAAATATAAAATCTGCTCATTGCTGTAGTGCTATTCTCAGAGATCACTCAAGTGCTAAGATGGGACATCATCTGTCCATCCATCCATCCAGATGGGTTATTTAGTCCCTCCAGCAAATTCTGGGTCTGCCCTGGGGTCTCCTGCGAGTTGGACACACCCAGGACACTTCCAAAGGAAGGCGCCCAGGAGGCATGATACCTGAACCACCTCAGCTGGCACCCTTATGCCTTTCCCTTCAGGTGGTGGAGCCCCATGGACTAAGGCACATTTATTCATGTTCATTCTGCAGATACAAGGAGGACTTCATTCAGGAGGGTGAGATTGGCGGCCGTTGCAGCCTGAACAAGCGTGCACTTGCTGCAGAGGGGGAGCATAAGAGCCCCTTACAATCATGGTGAGACAGGACACACATATTCCATTTCTTGGCTTTACCAATTGATCTGGTTTGATCTCTTGGGAAGTGGGTTTATTGGTACTCAGAGAGGCCTAAAACATGTTCCCTGACCGGGAATCGAACCCGGGCCGCGGTGGTGAGAGCGCCGAATCCTAACCACTAGACCACCAGGGACTTAAAGAACAAATCTGGGCAGTATGACAAGTACCGTTTTCAGCCACAAGGAGCCATATGGTTGGTGGTGCTGTGGTGACATGTCGACAAACCGACGAATCCTAACCACTAGACCACCAGGGACTTCAATATCAACTTTTTATCACAGAATTTGGAAGAAATTACATGAATTCATATTCATTATGATATTCATTATGATATTGTAGCTACTCAACCAGCACTTAAATTAAGTTCCATGACCAGGAAACAAACCCAGGCCATGGCAGTGAGAGCGCCAAATCCTAACCACTAGACCACCAGGGACATAAATCTCATCATCTAGTGGGTTGGATATAGTAACTCTGACTGTCATTAGGTGGTGCTTTTCTCCTACCCTGATGAAGCGCTACGTGCACCATATAGCCAGAATGCTTCTGAGCAGCTGTCTCGAGGTATTAATGCCCTGTATGGCTTAGGGCCACCAGACACTAGCAGGAGAACTCAACTTTCCAGGTCTGGCTCCAGGAGGAGAAACTAGTTAGATGGGGCATTATTTACAGTCTTCTTTTTTTTCAAATTGTATTGATGGAATTTGAGTGTCTGTCTTATACGTATATTTCATCACAATATTTCCAGTGGAAGAGGATTACCTGTAAGAAAAACAACCAAGTACTATAGGTCTGTGAAAACATTCCAAAGACTAAAGACAAACAATTAGGTTGGTATTTCCAAACAAATATGCTCAAGTAACCAATGAGTTCAACACCTTTACAAGGAAGGGGTGTACAATGACCACCCAGAGGAGGCATTAAACTCCCCGGGAAAATGAGCCGTAGGGTCCGTAGGGAGGACTGACCATGTCACAGCAACTTTTACCTGATTTATTTTTTTTTTTTTAATCTCAAAATTGCCAAAACAGTTGTGTGGGACATTTCTTTTACTAGAGGAGGAACTTAATATAAGCTCATATCTCTCTCAAGCAAATGGACACAAACTTCTGTCATTGTTATCATGCACAGATTGAAGTCAGACGTAGAAGGTGCTTCAGAGGGGTAAAACAACTCCCCAGTGTTTAGAATTTGGGCTATAGTGCCCATTTTCAACCATTTTTTTCCCAAACAGTGGGTGCAACATTGATTTGGTGTTAAACAGTGTGTTCCCTGACCGGGAATCGAACCCGGGCCGCGGCGGTGAGAGCGCCGAATCCTAACCACTAGACCACCAGGGACTTACAGAACTTTGGCACTATGACAAGTACTGTTTTCATCCACAACAAGAAAACCATATGGCTGCTGTGGTGCTGTTCCAACATGTAGTGTAGGCTGCCACCGAGGAAGTAAGTCGCTGTCATTTCAGCACCCTGTGCCTCCAAAAAAGACAGCTTCTTCTGGCCAAGAGCAGCGCAGCTTCGTGAAAATGCATTATTCATTCACATTCTTAGCAAGCACAAAAACGTGCTTTCCTCTCATTTGTCCAAAATGCGATACAAAAAGTAAAATTACGAACAGACGTAAGGAATGGGGGGAGCATTTCGAAGCAGCATGCTGTTTGAATCCTCTTTGTTTACATACATGAAACTTTACAGCCAACTGATTACCTTCCTGGAGCTTTCGAGCATAGTAGGAAAGTTGAGCCAGATTCAACAGAGCCCCACATCATGCTCCAGCCGCCAATCAGGCACTCAGATCGATCAAACCTCCACAGACAGCCTGAAATGTCTCAGATACTCAATTTCTAGGCTTTACCAATTGATCTGGTTTTGAACTCTTGGGAACTGGGTTTATTGCTCAAGACCATTACGTTACTTACTCTTTTCGAGTCATAGGTCTTCAGGTGGATGATGTCATACTCTGAGAAGGCCCTCCATGTTTCACTGAACAGATCTCCATAACCATAAAAACTCTAGGAAAAGATATAAAAAGAAGGGAACAAATGTTAATTTAACTCATGCTACATCTGAAATGAAAAACAAAGCCATAAAATTAAAATCGACTATAACCTGCAGCTGTGCCAGAATCACTCATCTGTTTTCAAACTGTGCTGGCTGTATTTTTCTGAAGTTTTGGTTTTATACAAAGTCTGTTATCATACTATTATCTGACAGCCTGCCGCTGTTTTGTGCTGAGTTTGTGCTGAAAGGTCACGGTTTTTCTTCTTCCCGACAGCTCTCTCTCCCTCCCATTTCTCTTTCTCTCTTTCCCTTTTCCTCTTCACCTCTGTGCACAGTGGAGGGAACAATGGGCCGGATAAGCCTGTCCGCAAAAGCATTCTGTTTTTCAGCTGATGTTTCCCCTTGATGCCTCCATCAGGCACATATGCCACTGACTTGTCAAACAAAAACTTTGGCTGTTGTATGTTACAGACTAACTGCTGGGCTTTCTCACTGGCTTATAGCGCTCAAATCCAATCTCCGATTTCATTTGCCTTGGACACAAAACTCTTTATATATTTTTATTATACAGCTTTGTTGAATACTGGATTCTGATTCCATCACCGACAGTATTACACAGTCTGTTATTTCTGTATAGCAGACCATTGCTTTGAATAACAGACCACTGCTATGAAGGCAGTTCTTTATTAAGTAGCCGTATAATCAGCAGGAAAATGTACAAGGAAGCCAGTCATTGTTGCTAAATAAACCCTGACAGGGTGATTCACGACCCTGCATCAGTGACTGGTTTACTGTACATTATGCCTTACATTTGATTGTTTTCATGTTAGTCTGCACAGTAAGAGTGTGTTCAGAGAGTGTTTTGTATATATAGAGAGAGAAAGCTAAAATGTGCCACTCTAGTCGCCAAAATAATCTTAATCAAAGTAATCTTATGCTTCATCAGTATTTTGAAAACTGGTTGTATCTTTATGATCCAAGAACAGACCCAATGTATGATTCTTATTAATATATGAAGGATGAGCATCTTTAACATTTAACATCTTTTGCTTTTTGCTGTAAGTGTTACAAATGGTATAAATTAAAGAAGCAAATCACAAATACAGTTGTAGTAGTAGACATGGTCACCTGAATTTGTACAGCTACATTTCCCAGAGCAGTATAAGCTAGTTATCCTTACATAGAAACAACATTTCCATAATCCCCCCCTTTGAAACTGTAGGCATCGGGTACCCACCGTGTCCCACATGATGATGTTGATATCTGAACTGAAGGAGTTGTTAATATGCTGGGAGACGTAGAGATTGACAAAGTCACAAAAGTGGTGGTACATGTTGACCCCTAATAGAAAAACGCAATTATTACTTCTGCCATCATGTCACAATCCTTGCTATTACATACTGAAAACACAAATTGACTGTAGGAATCAAAGCCTAGTCTCAAACAAGCTGAGTGTGCACACATGTAAAAAAGAGCACACGTGTTGTTTAATTAAGACATAACAAGAATGAAGACTTCATCTACTTCAAACTGAGTCATGTGAAAACTTTGTTAATTACCGGCATCCAGTTTCATGAAAACAGTGGGCTTTTCTACAATGACGTCACAGTGTCCATCCTCTATGGGATTAAAGTCCAGCTCTGTGTATGTCTGCAGCTCGGCATACCTACAAAGAGAGCCCAGCACAACAATATACTATTATTAGCGTAATATATTATAAAACAATCTGCATGAACATGGTAGAGTTGGCACACCATGGAAATAATAAACATTCAGAATAGACTGATGGCACATTAGGCCTGATAATAACTAAAAATGTGATATTTTGGCTGTGACCATTGTTTTCAGACAAAAGTTCATTTCAGGGGGTTGGTAGCATAGTCTGAAATTAAAGGTTTTGATTGCTGTAACCTAATGTGGTTACTGTAGTCCATAAATAAGGACAAAACAGCTGAGAAAGAATCCTGATCCAAAGTCATGCACATTATCCATGAGCCCACTGTGAAGACACATGCTTTATAAAGGTCATCATTTGGAGATGGCTGGTTCATTAGGTTTGACATTCACTAACTCATTGTGATTTTGGGTGGCAGTTCATTTTAGATCATCATAGCTAAGTAAAATAGTACGACTGGTAACAAATGCTATGAAATGACTTATGTGCACATTATTATTACTTCCTCAGTCTGTTCTAGTTTCAAATGTGTTGTTGTAGGGTTTCTTTCTCATAGATTATATCTATGAGAAAGAAAAACTTGTTTCTTTTCAAACATGGCCAGAGGTGAGACCAATAGAAGACTAAGACTTTTTTGGTTCTCTGCTGTAATACATCATTCTGGCAGAGAGGCTTGTTGCAGTATAACTCTCTCCACAAATGAGGAAAAATAAGTCACGAGCCAGCCAGGAGTCGAACCTAGAATCTTCTGATCCGTAGTCAGACGCGTTATCCATTGCGCCACTGGCCCACTGATGAGGCAAGTGCTTCTAACACAAGGCAAGCGTAGAGCAGACTCCACCCTCACATTCTTGTCAGACCCTTTCCCCCCTTCTGTCAGGGTTCTGCAGCAACATGCTTTCCACCAACTTCACACACATGCCCACAAACACACCGGCAATTCGAGATGCTATTTGGAAAGCAGTCAACTTAGTTGTATCATTCGAAAGAGACCTGCTGGGATCTATGAATCATAATACTATGTAATAATATAATAATACTTCAAGGAAAGGTCTCCAGCTGTCAGTTTAATCTAAAATAACATTAAGTACTTGTTTCTTTAGTTCATTCAGTCAAGAGAGGTCTCTCTGGTAGGAGAAGAGGGAAAGCTACCTCTCCTGTTGGCAGCCTGTTGTTCTTATGAATCACTCCACATGCTTCTTTCACTGTTCTCCTTGTAATGGAGAAAAATAGTTGGTCTGATTCAAAGTAAACATGACACATATTGTTACATGAATGCGGCAGAATTCTGGCTATATGGTGCACAAGTCCTTCATCAGTGTAGGAGAAAAGCACCACCTAGTGACAGTCAGAGTTACTAAGATTTGTGTCCCTGGTGGTCTAGTGGTTAGGATTTGGCGCTCTCACTGCGGTGGCCTGGGTTTGTTTCCTGGTCATGGAACTTAATTTAAGTGCTGGTTGAGTAGCTACAATATCATAATGACAAAGGGGCCGTCACCTTAAAATCATGTCATTTTTCTCTGTCAGTTCTATTCACACAGTGGACATGCAATTAATTTAGAAACATTACAGCCTCCACATAAAACCATTAATGATCACTGCACAAATCAGACTCGATGAACGATGCAAAAGTAATGTATGAATTCATGTAATTTCTTCCAAATTCTGTGATAAAAAGTTGACATTTAAATCCCTGGTGGTCTAGTGGTTAGGATTCGGCGCTCTCACCGCCGCGGCCCGGGTTCGATTCCCGGTCAGGGAACATGTTTTGGGCCTCTCTGAGTACCAATAAACCCACTTCCCAAGAGATCAAACCAGATCAATTGGTAAAGCCCAGAAATGGAATATGTGTGTCCTGTCTCACCATGATTGTAAGGGGCTCTTGTGCTCCCCCTCTGCAGCAAGTGCACGCTTGTTCAGGCTGCAGCGACCGCCAATCTCACCCTCCTGAATGAAGTCCTCCTTGTATCTGCAGAATAAACATGCATGAGTTTCCGGACACTCATCTGTGTCAGTGCAAGGCTCAGCCCATGTCACTTACAGATATACTGACCTCTCATGACTTCTGCGTGGTGTACGCAAGTCCAGGTAAAGGTTGGTTGCCTTACAGAAGCGAGTGTGGCTACTACATTTTAATGATGAGTCCCCCTGCAAAAGCATAAAATTTGTACTTAACTATAATATTAGAGATATTATCAAATTTTAGAGATCATGGTATACCCCCTATGCTCCCTATATTACTGCTTTGGGAGAGGAATTATGTCCAGGCCTATTGTCTGTGGACTCTTTTGTTTAGCACTGAGTCTGTTTCTACCTGTTGTTTCTTCCTGTTGACTCAGCGGGCCCGTGGGAACTAAGGAAACACACAGACTTACTGGCTTGATGGCCTTGCAGAGTGTTTTGATCTCAGAGAGGCGTTCCTTGACGTAGCCAAAGTCAGCCTGCTTCCAGAAAACCTCCCGGGCTGCCTCCAGTGAATGGGCCCTGACAAGTCAGAGATTAGAAGCCAAAACCATAATGCTTCATCAATGATTCATTCTATGAATGAATACACTTTTATTTAGGAGAACCAACGGAGGCTGCAGTTCGATAAATTCAATACTTATGAATAAAGGATTACTATAATTTGTTATACTTAAGATTTTTGAGCACCTGACACATCATGGATGGTTGCTAGGAGAATGTGGAAAGTAAATCATGTAAACTGCCAAAGTGTGTTAGAACAGTACCATCCAGAGTCAGCTTTGGTACAGACTGGATAGCTGAAGCGCTTCCCAGGATCACAGTTCTTCTCATAACCCCAACAGGCAGACGGGTCCTGCAGTGCATCCTGTTGTAAAAACAAGTGTGAATGTATAACAAGAGAAATAAGACAGAGAAAGAGAGAGAGAGAGATAGAGAGAGAGAATAAACCAGCGATGATTAAAATCTATTAGAAGCTATAGAACAAAACATGCATATAAGAGAGGCCAAACAGTGGGTGGTTCCCTGTTCGACTATGGAAAAAGACTTCTGTGAACATGCAATAATTTTCCCGTGCCAAGAAAGACAAGTCAGAATTAAATATATAGAATATACATAAAAATATATATAATAAATCAAAAATATTTGCTAATCCAGTTCATGAACTAACTGAATAGATGGAGTTGCAACCGTTTTTTTTTTTTTTTTAATAAATGCAAATACAACATGTTTCAACACTCTCTCATCTATAGTAAAAAACTAACAGTGATTTTTGAAGAACCTTTTCTAACTTTTCCAGGTCATTCTATATGGAGCATCAGTTTGAAAAGGCCACAGTCCTCTGTGTCTTCTTACTATCTACAGCAGAGCAGAACACACATTACTGTACACATAAATGATATCATTCATCAAAACTGAGTGCAATCTCCAATAAATAATGTCCTGCCTATTCTGACAAATCACACTGCCACCATCCTTCACAACACTTAACAGAGAACACCGTTCAACAACAGGTTTCATGTTGTTATTGACGTAAACCTTAATGCACTTGACAGTCAAAATAACAAAGAAATTGTACTAACTAACATGCTACCACTCTACACTGAAAACAAATCTGAACAGTGAAAAGTTACCAGAGTGCATATCTTACTTTAAAAGGACAGAGAGGGTCCAGGCGGCATTGCTTGGCGACCCTCTTGTTGTTGTGGAGGAAGTAGGGTACATGCTCCAACGGCAGGGAGATCACGCCGTAGTTGAGCAGCGGTGCTGGTGGTGGCTTGTGGTTGGTGCTCTCGGAGCTCTCAGCGGTGACCACAGCGAAGGAAAAAATGATGCCCAGCGCTACCAAGAGCAGCATAGTCAGAGTTACACAGACATGTGAGATAGCTGCCTCTCCTCACAGCACCCTGAGGGGAAAACAGACGGAGAGAGACAGAGACACAGACTCAGACTTGCACTCCGTAATCTTGGTTAAAAGCCTAGCACCACAGTTTACAAGCACGTGGACACAAGCAAGTGTGTGGGAACTTAAGTCCAGGCGGATCTGAGCACCACATAAGGAAAGGTCCTGTTGCAGGAAGTATTGCTGACTCTTTTTCCGACTGTTGTCTGAGCTGTCATGACTGAGGCTGAGTGGGGGTGAATAAAAACTGCTGGCTGGTTATGATGTGACCTGTACACTTACAGGTGGCAGAACCAGCACTGATACACAGCACAGTCATATTTCATGACCCACGCAAAGTCTCAAGCATGCCCGTGCTTACACAGCCTAAAGCCTTTTTTTTTTTTTACTCGCACACGCACAAGATCAGTAACCAAAGCATGTTAGTGTGACTGCTGCAATGACTCCCACATCTCAGCACATTTGAAGGAGCCTGTCTGCACAGTTAGTTTGGTAGCAGTCCCACCAGGCATTAAGTACACGTCAAGGAGCTACTTCAAGGGGGCTAAGATAACAGTTTACAATGGGCGTGACGGGATGCCTGAAAATACTGCTGCATTAGCACAACCACCGCAGAAGTAAAGCTACACGCGCCTAGCTTCGTATTTTGACGACATTAGTTGTAGTTAATAATCACTGCAAGATTTACTTTAATTGTTTAAGTAAGATAAAGCCTGTTATTAACGAGCACTAGTCTACTCCGTGTCGCTTTATACTCACATTCACGTCGCTCTCGTGCTCTCGAAGAGGAAGCGAACTAAACTTTTAGCGCGCTAATTAACCCTGATATGCACCAATCACCATTATTGATAACAATATGCCACTTCAACTTTTAGCTAGACAGTGACAGACTTTAAGAAAACGCTATAAGCCGCCAGAAACACTAAAGACACATGAGATAAATCTCATGACTGAGAGTAAGTGAAGGTAATAACGCCTTATTTACTCTGTTCATTTTCAGAGGGTAAAATATACGAAAACTTTGCTGGAGGCTAATGTCTGAATTATTGCCGTGGTGGCTAACATGTACCGTCAGTACTTAACAAAGCCGAGGCGCCTTCGCGTTCATTTAAGCCGCACCGATGTGGCAACGAAAGAACTGGACGTGTACAAATATTCAACTCTTCCGCGGTCACTTAACTTATTAAACTAACCACCAAATGTCGCCTGCTTAAGGTTGGTGTGAGTTTGAGAGAGGGGTGATGTACCTGAATGCACAGTCTGCTCTCCTCCGGGCTGAAGCGATGATGTTGCCGGTGGTCGCCATAACACCGGAAACCTTATACCGGTATGTAGTATGCAGAGACGGCCACACGGTGGCGCTGTGCACCACATTCTTAGTGGATTACACATTTTAAAAAGCTGTGGGTGCTCTGCAAACATTTTTGTACATTATATATACACAACACAACGCATATAAGCATGTATTAACACATTTCTGTTTTCTGTATAGTTTATGTGGTATACATCTTACAGATTTAATAACGTTGCATCAATCACAGTCTACGAAACAGGACAACTGTATGAACCCGTTCAGAACAGGAAGATTTATTTGAAGAGTTTTGTGCATTATTAACATAATGTACTACTTCGTGTGAATGCACTGAAACTGCTATGGCGGCTAACGTGTGTTTCCACACAATTTAAATTAAGAAGCAGCGTGTTTTCCACCACCCAAATAAATGTTTATTCATTTACATATTTATATACGATCTAAAACCCAATCTTCAGGATTTCAATCATAACCTACTCTCTCGTCTACACAACATTCTGTGATCTGTTAAGAACAATACATACATTTCTCTGTACAATATTTGGATATATTTCTTTAATTCTGTAATGCATTAAGAAATAAACATGGATGAATCTGTATAGTGCAAAAAACCTTCACCATTCCCTACAGTTATAAACTGTCTACGCATCACTATGTGAAAGGTTCAGTCATGAGAAATTATGTCTAAAGCAACGTTTGCATTAAGTCCCAAAGATTTCAAATGGACACCCAAAGCACAAACTGCTATCCTTCATACTGGTTCTGTAAGAATACATTGTATGTTATGCATAAACCCCACACCCCCACTTAAATATAGTATGTAATAATTAAAATAAAATAACAATTAAAGATAAATGAATTTTCTTTTGACACAGTGATTAAACTTAGATTTTCTGCCCTATCTTTTCCTGTGAATGTATGTGTGGCTAAGATGCTCGACTGATTTGTTTGTGAGTGTGCCAGAGGTAAAGCAGTGTAATAAAAAACTGTTTATTTCTGGTTCTGCAGCAGTTCATCTATCTGGGTCTTGTACATGTTCTTCACATCTTCAAGGTCTAGCCTCAGCTCTTCTGCTTCTTCAGCCTTCTCTCCATACATCTGCAGGATGGTGTTGTGCCTCTGCTCCAGTTCCTGAAATGCACAGCGACACAAATTAGAAAAACCTCTGCAAACACAGCACCTCTCGACAAGAACTGATGAACATTAATGTATGTCCCTATATAGCCCTCACCTTGAGCTGAATTTTCAACTTAGGGATCTCCTTCACCTTCTCCTCCATCTCATCATTTTGATTTGTGAGTCGGACCAGCTCTTCCGCCATCACAGAACGACTTCTCTCTAGGCTGGAGATCTCAAGCTGCAACAGCAGGAGTAAAAAAAAGAAGGTGCTACAAACCACTGGTACACAGCTGCCATCAGATTACTCAGTTTGCTGTCGATACATGTGTTTTTCACATTTAAAGACATTTTCTAATCATAAGAAAGCACTGTAAATTTGGCTAGCCTTATGTCTGTGTACAGGTGGTGCTGACATGTAAGTAGGATCACTGTTTGTTATGAACTGCTACCTGTAGTTGTGCTATCTCTCCTTCTCTGAGTTTGAGCTGAGACTGGAGGTTCTCCATGATGCTGGAGCCTCCAGACAGCCTGGCAGCCTCGTACAGGTTGGTCCCGCTCATTGACACAGACATGGTCATGGTACTCAGTGAATGGTCCAAAGAGTCATCCTGGGGACAAATAAAACAAAGTCAAGCTACACAAATCTAAGCATGTACAAACTAATCTTCATTTCTGCATTTTAACATTTTTCCCCAGTGGGTACCTGGGAAAGAATGGAGGTGTGCAGGCCAGCATTGTCTGGCCCGCTGATGGAGCTGGAGCGCGACAGGGAGGGTGTGGAGGAGGCTGGTGGCTCTCCTACAGAGTGTGTCATGGCCTTCCGCTCCTGATAGAGAACGATTTCAAAAATGTTTAAGAATAAAATTAAAACATCTGTTAAGACTGAGAAATTATGATTAAACAAAAAATAATGTTGGTGTTCATAATAGTAATTAAAAAGAAAACCTTCTCCTTGAGTGCTTCTTGTGCCAAATAGCATTTCTTCTTCTCTTGTTCCACCTTCATCTTCTCCATCTCTAACTGATTGGTCAGCAACAGCTGGAAGAAGCAAAAGGTTGCACGTGAGAAAACAGTTTCATAGAAGATATTGACAAGAGACAGAAAGAACATTAAGGTACCTTTTCTCTCTTGGCATCTTCTAGCATCCGGATGTGTTCTCCTCGCAGATTTTCCAGCTCAGCATGCTCCCTACATTGAGAGAATAAGCAGTAAGTCTCTACAATCGACAACATCAAAGCCTTTAAAACCAGTTAAATACCCCTCTGATACACTGACAGAAATTAAATTAAATAAAATCAGAAAGCTATATCGTTAAGCAGACAAAAGCGGTACACAACATCATTTTAAATAATATTATCAGCTGTGATTTATAGCCATGTGTAGGTTAGAGGCTGCAGAACCACTGTAGCATCAAGATTAATGTCTTCCCTTTGTGTCACAAAATGCCTGCAGAGTACAGGAGGCATGTTCAACATGAACTAAAAGATTTCCGAGCCAGCCAGGAGTCGAACCTAGAATCTTCTGATCCGTAGTCAGACGCGTTATCCATTGCGCCACTGGCCCTGATGTGGGGGATTCACTTTCTCACAAAAAAACAACTCTGTGGCACAAAGGCCATTAGCACACACATGACTGCATTTCTCAGGAGGGGATCCCCCTGGCCTGGCCCCTGCTTCACACTCTGACTCATAAAAGGGTTTGTTGTAAAACACTCTCCAGGAAGCATTAGCATTGCAAAGGGGGATGTGGTGACAAAATCTTTCGTTTTAACTGACAGTAAACTGACATAAGTATATGCATTTAAAGTTAGATATTTTAAGTGGAACTCTAGGCAAAAGAAAGAAACTGTGCGCAGTATCAAATTCAGTGTGTTGTCTACTAATGTTATAATATCATGGTTCTGGAAACAATGACAAAAATAAAACCAAATGCAAAGACAAAAATGCCATGTAGAGTCTGATGGAATACTTATTGATTACTCCTTCCCAAAGCCATAAAGAAATACATTGAAAATAGACAGTATGAGTAATAATGACAGCTGCATGTACCTTAGCACTATTTGAATTTTAAATTGTTACCTGCTGCTGTCATCTTCCAGTTTCTCTCTCTTGTTCTTCTCGGCATCCAGCTGTGCCAGGAGTCGGCCCTTCTCTTGACGGACCAGGGAATTCTGGGACTCCAGAGAAGCCAGCTGGGATTTGATGGACAGTAGTTCTTCTGTTGCTGATCGCTCCTTCTCCACAGCCACAGCCAGCTGTGCCTGGGCATCCGCTGGTGAAAAGAGGGGGATTTGAGAGAGAACAGATGTGAAGCTTGCTGACTTTGTACAGCATCGTATTTGGTTTGATTGTTTTACAAACAGTTAAAACTCCAGCCTCTTACCAAGCCTATCAGAGATGTTCTTCTCCAGTTTTTCCCAGGATGCTGTCTGTCCGCCCAGTGAAGCCTGTAAATTCTCAATTTGTCGCAGCAGGGGCCGTGTTGCAGAGGTGACACTCTGACTGAGTTCCTGGTTCCTAGTTTCGGCCTCCTGTAGCCTCTGTGGAAGATGACAAGTTAAAAAAAAAAAAAAGAGCCATGCATGAAATAAATCCCATCCCTGTCACAATTCTGGTTATTTACTGGCTTTGTCCAACGCGACCCAGCCTGGTAGGACACCTTCTAACCAGCATATTAGGTTACCTGCTGCAGCTCACTGATCTCCTCCCTCAGATAATCTTCTTTCCTTGCTTGCTGTTGCTCAGCCCTCTGCAGAGCCAGCCTCAAGTCAGCCACCTGTACAAATAGTTAGAAATGCTTTAATAACAGATGCCCTGTTCAGTCTGGCAGTGATTATGTAGCATCTCCTACAAAAAGATCAAGAATGTGTTCTAAACATTCACTACATGTCCTGGTACATGTAAAAATCTGGTGTACCAACAGTTGCACCACTCACTCACATCTGAGCACTGAGGTTTTTGAGACGACACCAAAGCCTTATGTAGTGTACACTTTACATAAATATATCCAAGGGGTGCTGCTGACTTACATGCATAGCAACTGCTCCATGGTGTGTGTCTACACAGCATGAGCTTTGTTACCTGATCTGCCAGGGCCTCCTGTTGTATCCTGGCCTCCTCCTGGGCCTTCTCAAGAGCCAGACTCAGCTGCTCCTTGGCCTGTGTGTCTCTGCTAAGAGCTGCTTCTTCAGCCTCACTGGCTCTGCTGACATTCGCCTTGTGAAGTTCTGCCAGCTCCCTGACAACAGACATGTGCGAGTAGACCATCAACATCGTGAGCCTATTACTGCACCGTCCTTTTTTTGAGAACAGTGAAACATTTGTTGTTGTTTGGCTCTGCACCACAGCACTCCTTTGTGCTGTGGTGCAGATGAATTAAACGGTGACAACTGGGTATACATATGATTTAAGCCTATGTTACTGCAATATTACTTTCTCTAATGTAGATGTAAACACACTCCAATTAAAGGTGGAAATTTATCTTGAATTCACTGCATCATTTCAAATCCAATAACCTGGAGTAATAATTCTGTCCCTTTCCAAACACTCAACACAATAGTTGGCTGTTAGATTTACAATAACAGCTCCTGGTCATGAGCATTTAGTATGAATAGCAGGGTGTGTTTGTGTTTACTTGTAAGAGTTATCGAGAGCAGCCTGCACGCTCCTGTTCTTCTCCTGCAGCTCGTCATTCTCTGTCTGCAGCCTGCTCAGTTCCTTCTCCTGACGCTCCACCACGGCATTCAGCTTCTTGATGTTTTCCCTGTGCTGTTTCTCCACCTCCTCCTTCCCATCTAGAACCTGAATACATAAAGCATGGACAAAATTGTAGCCATGGTTACACTAAACACAGTTATTTAAGACAAGTTTATGATGGAAGACAAATAGATGATTATAATGAATTGTGGTAAATCATTAACATTGGCAAGAATACACAACATTTAAAATGCCCTGTATTATCCAGCTTTCCTGAACAATATATGGCACTGCAGTTTCATTGTGTTTTTGCTAGGTTTGTTAAGAAATGTTATTAAGAGATTGTGTTGTGGCTGTTGTGTTTTTTTTTACTCAAGGCCTTATACACTATGAAACAAAGACTAATATGGTCCTTAAGTAAACTAGTACTAGCAGCAATAACGTGCTTCTGAGGTGTGTATTAGGGCGTCAATTTGAAAACCATTGTTTTCACATACTAATGTCTAATGAGTACGGTTTATTAGGTAAGCCATTTCACTGCACCTCCTTACATTGCCAAACTCTGACTGATCACCCTCAATCCTCGAGTCGAAACTTGAGAACTCAAATGCTTCTGACTCAAAAAACAAATGTAAGGTTGTCAGTTTGAATACGGACTACAGAGTTACCCTAAATTTGCAAACTTTAAAAGTCAACCAACAAGAGCATGGTAAACGTTCTTATTGTTAGATTGACATGATTAACTCTGTGCTATAGACTGACCTGCTGCAGCTGCCTGAGCTCCTCATCCTGCTCCTTAATTTTCTTCTGTTGCTTGGTGATCTTGGTGTCGGTCTCCTTCTCCTTCACACGTAGTTTCTTGATGATGTTGCTGTGCTGAAGTTGCTGCTTGGACAGCTTTTCACCTAAAAGTGACCAACGTAGGTAAAGTTCTAAACATATGCTGAGATGATACCCAGTACAACTTAGCAATACTTCAATAACAAGGTATGAAGCCACCACCCACACTACTCCTTCAAGATTGGTGTATGCAAAACTTCTTGCACACTTTTCTATCCATGGAATCTCTGGCTGACCGTTTTGTTTACACTATTTCAACCAGTTTGTATATCTGTGGTGGTAAATTACCTATATTATGAATTATATTTATATGTCTTGAGACACAAGCCCAAATTATGCCTACTCTTCATTCAGCACTGCAGGAGCTACTTTTTGTGAAGTTGGATATAGTTAAACCAGCTGTAGTACTATATGAAATACAGCATGCAAATGGCTTTCTGTTAGACAGTACAGCCTGTCTACAGTCGTATTGTACAGGTTGGGGAAGGTGAAGAATAACCGTCTGCTACATCAGTTCGTCTTACCTTCTTCCAGCAGCCCTCGGATCTGTTCTTCCTTCTCTCTGATAATCTCCATTGTATCACTGGAGTTAAGTCTTGTAGAAAGCTCTTCCCGCAAGCCCTTTATTTCCTGCAACACAGAAAGCTGTCGTCTTTAACACAGACACTTTGGACATGTTAGTTTTGTCGTTGTCATTTTGATTTCATCAAAGCAGATAATTGTGGGGTAAAATGAATATATACTAACAGAACAGAGCTTCAGACCACTAATATGTAAGATACCTTCTTGGCTATGTCTCTTTCTTTGCAAGCCAGCTGAGCCTTTCTCTCTGCATCTGCTATGCGCTGGGTGAACTCATCTTTCAGGGACTGAACAGTAGAGCTCTCCTCCTTCAGGCTTACCACTTCACTGGAGGATGAACAGACTCATTAGCATAAGAGCTCATTGTCACAATCTATACGGCCTCAAGGCAAAGACAGCACTATAAAATTGAAATCACAGTGATTTACATTAAAACATCACTTGGAAATTTCAGCTCCATTTCTATATTGTTGTTGGAACAATTACACAAGCACACACAGGTATATAAATAAAGACTATTCAAAATTCAAAATTATTGTAGCTTAGCTTGATATTTGTTACTTTCATTGAAACAACATAATACAGTAGAGACTGACCCGGAGATCAGTCATTTGGGCAAAACTGCTTTCTTGTCAAGATTATTTACAGTGCCAGTGTGAAGCAGATGTGTGTGCCATATACTCACTCTTTGAGATTGTCACACTCCTCCTCCAGTCTGGCTTTGTCTTTGCTGACAGTCAGCAGCTGAGACTCTCTCTTCTCAAGGCGGCCTGACAACTCATCAATGACCTACAACAAATCCACAAGGTTTTCTTGTTTAAAATAGCTGTTGCACAGAAAAGCCTAAAAAGGTCAAAACTTACAGAAAGCAGTGCGCTAGTGTTTAAATATACTGTGAGAGCTTTACTGTTGCCTTCATCATATAGCATTACAAATTCTGGGACAGAAAGTGTTTCTTTGGACAACAAGCTTACACAATGATATGGAAATATAACATGACAGCCTACAGAACCGATTTACTTTTATTTTGCATACTATGTAAGGTTATGCAAAACATGTTAAACTAAACCTTCTTTAAAAGGTATAAAGGTGTGCTTTGTTCAATGAATTGCTTAAAATTAGCATTATTTTTCAGAGCAGTCGACAGAAGCAGAAGAGTTTTTTTTTTTTTTTAAGTTGGCCTTTTCAAGCTTTATTGTACAGAGACTGCTGAAGAGTGACAGGAATGTGGGGAAGGAAAGGAGAAAGAGATGGGGAATGACATGCAGCAAAGAGACACAGGTCAAATTCGAATCCTGGGCCGCTGTGGCAAGAACTGAGCCTTTCATACATGAGGCGGAGCAGATGCTCTTTTGTGTGTGTGTGTGTGTGTGTGTGTGTGTGTGTGTGTGTGTGTGTATATATATATATATATATATATATATATATATATATATATATATATATATATATTGTTATATACACTTTTGACTTTTGTATAGTAATATATACACACACACAGCTAATTTATAACAAAGTATCCTTTATATTCGGGTCTTGATTCTTCTATTTACTGGAGGTATTCTCTTTTGAAGGTGAACCCTGAACTTTAGTGTATTCATGATGCATGCAGCAATACAGACTTCTAAAACATGCATAAACATATTTCTAATATGTACATAAAACTAGTCTTTCACTGATACTTCCAGCTACAAAGGAATACAAGACGGATTGCTACCTTTTGAAGCTCCAAAATCTGAACTGTTGAGAAACTTTTCATCTCTTCCGTGATTGGTAGAATAATCTGTTCTTCAGCTTTGGAGGCAGGATCAGTTAGTGTTATATTAGCCTCAGGTTCCTGTTCTTGTTCTGTCAACTCTTCAGGCTGCTCACTATTAACAGGCGTTGCACTGCGTCCACTCTCTTCCATCTCATCCAGCGACTGCTCTCTCATTGTTTCAGTAAAACCCTCTTCCTCTTCTTCCTCTTCTTCCTCCTCTTCCTCCTCCTCCTCCTCTCCTGCCTTCGCCATTACTCCATCTTCCTGCTTCTGACACACAGCTGATGACACTGTTAAAGGAGCAGGGCCTGCAGTGACGGACGCTAGTGTCCGACTGCCAGGTATCTCATCATCTGAGTTCACCTCACTGACACTCCTGCTGTCCAGTGACTGCACACTGAATGAATCTATGCGTTCAAAAGCATCCGAGGAGGAGCCACAGCTTTCCGTGAGTTTGGAGTAGTCCTCCAGACGGTGGAAATCTCCACAGGTAGAGGCAGTGAGAAGCTGAAAGGAGCCCTGCATTAGGTGAAGGCCAGCCTTGCCTTCCCCAGTTTCTTGTCTGGAACTGGCTGAGCTCTCACTCAACACAGACTCATGATCAAGCACTTCAATGTCACTGGTGGTAGAGGTTCCTGAGGAGAAAGCGCTGACTGGAGGAGAGGGGGTATCATTCTGACGGTCCTCCACTTTTGAGTCTTTATGCTCTATGAGTCCTTCCTTAGAGGACGGGTGAGATGACGGATCAGAAGGGGTCGAGCTGTTAGGTTCAGAAGTGGCAGCAGAAGGTTCAGAGGAATCTGTGGTATCCTGTTCAACCTTAAGTTCTGATGAAGTCTGTGACTGCTCTGTTTTCAAGTCTAATGCTGGGCCAACATCCGTTTTCACACTGCTCGTTTTGCTGTCAGTGTTACTCAAAAGATCACCGGGAGAAGAAGCAGGACACACCACTGGCTCCAGGACGACAGCGTCTGTGTAAGGTGTTGCCGGTGAGGAATCAAGCTCAAGGGACTGGCTCTCAGCCACTGTCTGATTCTCATGACTCTTCTCAACAGCTGCTGATGTTTCCTCTTCTTTTTGGACCACTGCCTCTTTGTTTTTCGTGTTCTTCTCCTGAGGCCGCCTTTGAGACTTAGTAGGGGGTACAGACACTACCTGGGTTTTGGTGACACCTTGTACATCTCCAGGTGGCAGAAAGGCACTGAAAAAGTTTTCGGATTCATCCACAACTGTGCGGGTTACAGGAGTAGTAATGGCCTCGGAGGAGGGAGGAGGAGTGGTGGTCTTTTCTTCAGGGGGAGCTTCCCACTGCGTCAATCCCCAGCCTCCACTTAATGATAGCTTTCCAGGTAATGTAACATCTGGCAGACAGTAAAGTGTAGAGGTTAGCCGACGATTGCTTATGTCAACATTAGCTTAGCTGTTATCACCGTATGCTACATTACATACCTTCATATGGCATTACAACTGTGTCACCCCATTGGTCCTCTTCTTTGATGTCCAGAACCCGGTCGATTGACTTCTGAGCTGATGTTAAAGCTTGTTTAGCAAAGCTGGACAGGTGAGATGCGTTAAACCAACTCATTTTGACGATTAAACTCGCTAGCGAACACCAAGTTCAGAAACTGTCACACGGATGTTAAAGGGAATTTGGCGTCACTACACAAAGCACAGTCACTGTCTCTACATTTTTTTAGTGTATCAACGATAAACTGGTGCGAACAATATTCAAAATATTGTCCTGTCCAGAAAAAGGCTAGCTACCACTTAGCTAGTTAGCAATGTTGTAAGTCAGCCAACGCATAACGTCAGTGAGAGGAGACAGTATCAGTCCGAGATACAGTTTCAGCACAAACTGGCTACTTGGTGTTTAAAATCGCATACTTTCTACACGTCAGTCATGTAGAAACACGGCTATCTCTGATACCGTATCTAGAACTCTACAACAAACGCGTTCCCATGGTTAAACCGAGCTTTTTTCCGGCTCCTCGACTCGGCCGTCATCGTTTGTTTTGGTCGCTCTCAACTTGTAGCCCAACTAGCATTAGCCTGCTCGGCTCGCTACTTCCTTTCCACGTAGCACCATGACGTCATGATCCGGTCTGACCGGACCTGAAAAGCTCTGTTCAGCAGAGGGAAATCATCCAAAACCTCCAAAAAAGTATATCACATCCAAATTACAAGATTATTATTACTATTATTATTGCAGAAGTATTTGATAAGTAATAGCTTAGTATGTTTATGTTTGAGCAATGCCTTGAATATTAAACCCTCGGTCTGTGTTGGTGCATGTAAACAAACGGCCTCTAAAGCAAAGTGGATCACGTACAGTGAGGCCTCTCAATCCTACATACTAAACTTGTGTGTAAATATTATTTCTCTCCAATAATTTCATATAGGTACAGAAAGAAAACAGAAACTTTATAAGAAAAAACATTTTATTCCAGTTCACACATCATTATCAGTGTCTGCCCATTACCACTTTAGTGGTTACTGCAACAACAAAAAAAACCCTCCATTAGAATAAATAAATATTCAAAATATGCAAAACCAGGACAAAGTAGAGAATAATCTTTTTCCAAACTAACCAGTGCTTGTCTGTTTGTTTGCACAGAGCACACTTTAGGTTTGCAGATTAACACATTAATGCAGAAATCTTTAACATTTGAGGACAACATATCATCAAACATGACTTTAACCATGGTTTTGAACTATGATTTGGCTTCTCAGTGCAAAACATTAACATTAGTTAATAAGTACATTAACTACGACTACAAATTAGCTACAATCATTTAGACTGTGACTGAATACACTGTAAACTGTTGCCATTTTAAATATATTCTGCATCTGTGTCAAGTTATGGTTGGCCAAGAAAGGAGAACGACATCAGCTGGTTGTGGGAGTGCTTGAGTTCATCCTATGAGGTAAAGCAGAGTCTAAACAACATGGTCTGGGGTGTGGTGACATCAGCTACTGCCAGCTCTTGCCCGTCGGCCAGTCCCAGCTCTGGAAAAACCATGTTCATAACATAAAGTGACTCAGCATATTCTGAGTGTATTCATCTGAACAACGTGTTAGCACTGCCACATCTTCAGTTAATAAAGCCCCTCACCTTTCAGTGTTTTGGACAGATTTGGCCGTGTCCTCTGTTCAATTGAAGCGACAGACTGTAAAACAAAACACCACATGTACATCAGCTCTAATCAAAACAAGTCTAAATGACTGTTTGCTTAATTTCGCAGGACACACCTCAGGCTCACATTACAATGAGACTGAATGAAAACACAGAAGTTACTTACCTGTAAATATAATGTTTTGTTCTTTCCTTCCACTGTTGCTGTTATAGCAGGTGATTTCATTTGTCTGAAAAAAATGGTTACATATTTGGTTGTTAATGCGTAATGCACTACTCAAAATAAAAAAATATGACCATAGGCAGAGCTCATGAAAGGCAAACCTACAGGGAGGCACTCTCAGTCAGATAGTCCAACAACTCCTGAAGTTTAGAAGATGGAGAAAAGTTCAAGTCCAGGGGTATTTGGCTGCAGGCTGAACAGTTTTCCTGCATCAGAAGTGAACATAAACATATTTTACATAAAAGGCAACTTCGTCCCTGTTGCTAATAATTACTGGTGGATGAAATTGAGGGACAAACCTTCCGTTCTGCTTCAAAAGTATAGGTGTACAGGCCCTCAACATCATTGAATACCATATAGTTACTGAGCGGTATGTAGGCACTGTAGATGCAAAAGGTGATATCATGAAGGTCACATGTGGTTTACACAGATTTTCACTTTGTACATATGGCTGCCAAACCAAATCCGCAAACTCACCTTGATGCTATTTTGAAAACCTCTGTTGCGCAAGCAGCTGGGTCAAATAAATAATGAAAGAAAACTGTTATGTCTGGGTAGACATTTCTGCATACATAAAGTCAATATACTCAGTACTGTTTGGAAATAATGAACACGGGTCTTTAACGTTATTCAGTCTTAGCTACTCACCAGCTATGACAGCATTTGTAGATGCTACAGCTGGGATTATCCTCTTAACAACACCTGCAACATTTAAATAGGATGTAGAAAATAAATGCTTACTTCAAAAAAATAGACACAGAAATAAAAGCTATACACACTGCAATGTTTTACAATTTGTCTTGTTCAAAGAGAAGTACTGTTTCAGAGACACAGACTAAGACTTCCATCACCAACACTTGTGACTCACTTGTTGTGTTTTATGCACTTAGGCTCTCAGCAGAGCTGAAAGAAAAGTAGCTGTGTTCTGATGCTGACAGATAGATGTGATGTGTGAGTGTGCTCACCCTGTGTTAGTCTGTACGTGACTCCTGTTATGTTGAACTCTGCTGCCCTCTCCAGAGATCTCTGGTACACCCACTGGATGTGCTCTGGGTCATCCCCATCCAGTACCACACCATCTAATCCACACACAAGGACTTTAGTTTACTTGTTATAAAGATCTTGTAGGTCAAGGGATGGAGTTTGTTGAGCCTTAAGTCATACTTTACTCTAAAGTGTAAGAAGATCCCTACACCAACCAGAGATACTATAGAACTGCAGTATGATTTCATACCTCCAAAGGGCGTCTCTTTGGGCCACAGTAGCATCCGGGCATACTCAATGCAATGTTCTGGTAAACGAGGCATGGAGGCTATTGTACACATGGGGAAGTTGACCTACAAAGAGAGATGTAATTTAGCAAGAGAAAAATGACCAGGTACTGGTTTTGTAATGATTTTGTTATGTTTTAAGCATTCTTTATTAAAAAAAAAAAATAATTTAAACATCACCTGAGGAGGGTAAAGCTCAAGGGTACAGTCAATACAGGCAGTCATGCCAGGGAGGATGACTCTTGCATTTCCTTTAAAACCTTCAGTCCCTCCATCAATTAAAGGAATGATGGAATTTGGGTCCAAGACACCATCCTCATATACCAGCAAGGACAGCTGTGAAGAAAGTCAGAGGACTGCATGTGATTACATGAAACACATTCCTTTCAGCTAAATGTTTAAATGTAAGCATTAAATTGCACAAAAACACAAAAGCAGTGAGAAAAGGAACTGTGACAAACACTGCAGCAAAGAGGATTAACTTACCAGCATACCATTCATCCACCTTCTGGCAACTATAGAGTCTAGTCCACAGACAATTATATGGAACTCTGAACACAAACAGAACAATGAATGAATTCAAATCTAACGTCTGATAATGAGACAGTCCAACCAGTAATGGTGTAACAAAATGGTCTCGTGCAAAAACCTAATGATTATACATTATAGAGGTCAACAATGGAACACAATGTATTTTAAATCTTATCTGGCTATGTGAAAGGTATGAGTGCAGAGAGTGGAGCACTGCGAAGTGGCTGAAGTGTTCTCTAAAATAACAACCAAGTTACAAATGAAAAGAAGTTTTGGCTCTTGTAAACTATTGGATGGATGGATGTTTTGGCCTCAAGTAGTCTATTTTAGCGAAACCCACTTCCAAATAGACATTTGGAAAGTTGCGTATGAACAGTCATAATGATACTTACGTCTGTAGAATGTTTCATCTAAGTCTTGAATTTTCTTAAAATGTCTGTACAAGGCATTTAGGAGAAGGTCATGTTTGAACAAACTTAAAATTACTTTCACAACCTGTATGACATCTATATGTCTATGACAGACAGAACAAATAGAACAAATATGTGTCTATATGTCTACATCTGAAATCTTGCAATAATAGTTCACTCAAAAGGATACGGGACTACACAGCATCCAGGTATGCGGCTATTGATAAAATCAGCTGCAACGTCCGCCTTGGGTCGACCTACATCTTTCCGCCTGGACAACATTACACACACATTAATAAAACATATCTGCTCACTTCAAACATGACATTAATATTTAATGCTATAATATGTGTATATATACAGTTAAAAATGTATCACATTACAATTCTACTGACCTGAAGAGGAATTGTCGATTCAAGTTTGAAATATCAATCGTGTCCATGTCGACAACATGAATGTCACGAAAGCCTGACAAAGCCTGAGCCACAACAAAAACGAACAAGTGTTGATCGTGTATTAAAGCCAATATTATTCAAATCTTAATCATAATAGTTCATAATTATACCAGGTCTTTCAGCAGTTCACATCCCAGACCACCAGCACCGATGACCAGGATTTTGCAGGTTTCTAACAAAAACTGCAATGACTGTAGTGAGAGGTGATAAAGACATTATTATTAAAGCAAAAAAAAAAAAAAAACGTGCAAGATGGCACGTGACTTCACATGCAATATAAAAATGATTTCACTCCTGGTAATCGTTACATTTGTGCTGGGTTCAAAGTCAGGATGCGTGAAGGGCCCTGATCTCTCCAGAAACTTTTTGACATGGTTCCATCGCCCGTCCCACTCACAGGTACGTCCACTGCCTCCATCGACCACCATCCTGACAACAGAAATGTGCACATTTGGGACTTGACAATCTCAGAGTATTTCATGGTAGATTGCACTGAGAGTCATGTATAATTTTACAAAGACTTTACAGAATATCAAAATGTCTACTGTGCTCAAGCAAAAACAGTCAATGCTGTGATTATTTGTCACATAGGGTGCTATTTACAGTTCACAGCAGATCATGCAATAATTTTGAGGTTAAAGAAACTAAGTTGTAATGTAACATTCGCCTCTGTTTTGACGTCTACCCTCTGTCAGCGTCTGCTTTAACAGGTTTTCTTGCTGAACCGCGTTCAAATGTAGTAAAGCTGCATGTGGTGGGCGTTTCTGACCCTCTGACATTTTCAGTTATCTTCCCTCACACTCCAGCCTGAACGGCTACCGGTAGCTAAGCTAGCTGTGGAGTTAGCATGTCAACAGTGAGAAGGTACAGTAGAGACCTCTAACTTTGCACAGAAGTGAATGACAACATCGGCTGTGCAGTAAAGACGTGGTAGCTGCTCCAGACGAGCTAACTACTCAGTGTTTTGCCCGTAGCCTGGCTGTCAGTGTACTCTTTTTCACAACTAATGTTAGCTTCTTAGGCTAGCTAACGTTAACCTTCCTCCTGTCCGATAACCTCAAACCTTCCAGCTCTACCAATTCATCGCTAACTTCTGAGTCAGCTCCACTACTTTCCTTCTTTTCTTCTCCCTAAAAAGAGAGAATAAACGAAGGTTCATTCATGCTGTGCTATCGTAGGTTAATGAGATCTGAAAGCATCTATCGGCCAGTTAAGGACTGTTTCTTGTTTGTTTCTTCGGCAGCTACTTACGGCTCATCCGTGTCCGCCATGTTTGGTTACTTATCTGCCTTCAAACACCGAAGTCAGCTGTAGTAAATACAAATATTGTCAGGTAATAATATATAAATTATGCCTAGGACAGAGATTTAGACTGTGTTATAATCTAAATAACAACAGGGCTGTTGTGCTGTCCAGCCAGGGCCCGAGAAAGATAAAAGACATGTAAGCTAACTTAGCACTAGCTATATAGTTTTAGTTGAATATTAATATTTCCGATTGTTTTGAATGCAGCATTGCAGGTGGTAAGTACACAACATGTCCAACAGGTGGCGGTATTAACCCATTATTTCTCAGCTGTACATCCAGCACTGTGCACACCTGCAGATGATATCAAACTATTTCTGCCACAATTGGAAGTGGTCAAAGAGTGTATTTAGCACACTTGTCCATGTTTAGGCACTTTTTTAATCGTTCTACCTACTTAAAACAATGTAGCACATTGGAGCAATAGTTTTTACATTTAACAATGTGAGTGTGAAGTAATTGACTCTACCAGTAATTACTTGATAATTGCTCTTCCCTATGTGGTTCAGCCCTTTTTGCTGTAGCAATTATCTATAAAACCAGTTTACAGTCAAGGAGAGACAGGAAGAGAGAAATTATCCATTTGAGCGAAATAAATCTGTTCCAAGAGCAGGTATTGGTCAAATAGTCCAATACTAGTGTCCTTTACTAGCAACAAAAAAGCAGAACAACACAACTGCTCAAAACACCATAAAAACATGTTACAGATTTATTGCTGCACGGGGCACTTAGCATGAATGAGACATAAAATTAAGAATCTGTTATTAAGTGTAACGACTTTAATAGTGAAGACCTCTCCCTCAAGTGTCTGATTTACAGTGTACACATTGTGATAATGGATATTGGTGTTTAATCTCTCATTATAGAATGATTAATAACGCTGGGATTTGCATTTTTAGAGACTTGCCTGTGGGCACATGGACATAATTAATCCATCTGTCCGCAACCCCTAAAGAAGCTGCAGTGTAGATACCTTTTGCAGAGGTCACCAAAGATCTGCCTAATGTATGCACTGATTGCCTGGCACTCTCAAATTATTTATATCCTGTGTGTGTGACAGAGAGAGAGAATGCACAGCAGGAGATTCTCTTTTTTTCTTTGAGTTTCAGTGATTTGAATGGTTTGATGGAGCGTCAAGATTTTTTTTTTTTTCCGGACATTTAATGAGATGTTCCGAATGACAGCCTCTGAAAACTGATAACTAAAAATAACTGCTGCGGCCATGTCCTTCATAGCTGACTGCCTGCCATCTCAGCCTCCCTCTCTTTTTTTTCTATTTGTTCTGTCTGTCTTGTCCTCTTTCATTTAACCTGGACTATGTTCTGGTGTTAAACAGCAGGGAAAAAAATGCATTTAAAATAAAAATGTAAGACACTTAAAATAAAAATTATATTATGGGTGAGACCCATTGCTGTGAGTGTATTGCTCATAGGCACTATGTCTCCTCTATTGGTTTTGCCTCCAGTTTTATTGAGTTTTGTTGAATGCACGCTGTATCTAAAGTAGGGCAACAGAGGACGAGAAGTCAAAACATCTTCCAGTGGTGACTGCTGACACATTTTTATAGATTCCATTGAAATGCCATCTGTCATTCCCCCACCTTAAGCGGGGACATTCTGAATGTCACTACCGTGCCTTTGAGGTGACCCAGCTCTCCGCCATCCATCACAGCCAACTACAGTTAACACATCCATGCAGAGATTGAAGAGTCCAGAGTTGAATAGGCTTGAAATACTTGATCATAGCGGGCTATCAGTAATGTGACACTTGGAAGAAAATCCTCAGAGGTGCTGCTCATATTCTCATATTCGGTGTCTTTTCCCCTCTAGCTCTCCAGTGCTTCAGAAAACAGAAGAAAATTTTCTTCATATACATTGACATGGGAATCAGCGTTTGTCAGCTTTAGGGCTCCATATATCTTCATATCCATTTACCGTGTGATGGCTTTCCATCAGGACGTCCAGAGTGGTGTTGATTGTACTAATGATAATGTGTCACCGTGATATGTCCTATGTTAGGAACAGAGCAAGTCTGCCAGCCAGAAGACAAGGAGAAGCTACAGGATGATGCTGTGTTGTGCTGTAGTAAGTGATTGATGACTCGCGCTGTTGTAGTGCTTTGATTAAGCCTCCGGTGATTTATCGCCACTGCTCACAATGTAATTAGACTTTATATATACCCTCAACAAAACAGTGTTGTCTTGCGATATGATCCCAATATCTGTGAGTGCCTGTGTATGTGTAAGTTAGCACACACACACTTACATTATTATTGTGATGGTGTGCATCTAAATGCCTCCCAAGTCAGTGTGAATAGAAAAAAAAACAGACCCCTCTGTTTACGATTTGTGTATTAAAGCAGGAAATGTGTTGCACGTGAGGTATATTACATTATTTAATATGTGATGGATGTGTTTACCTTTAACTGAAATTGCCTGGGGTCTATTCACTTCACTATTGCCAAGAAGCTCTATAAATAGATCTTATTTGCTGTGAAAATACACCCATGCTGTGTTTGATGAATCAGGGCTGTGGCTTTTGGTTTGTCTTGGTCTCTTTAGGTTGACTGAAGAAAATGGAAGATAGCAGATAGCACGAGGCTAGCAAGTCTAAAATGTCTTTATTTCAAGTCAAAAACAACCGTCGATAAAAGGCAAAAATCTGATTTTGTTTCCCAAGTGAAGCTTAAAATTCCTTGAAGTATTTTTTTCCACATTGCTACTTCTGTTTTTGAAACTGTAATAAATCCTAGCTTTCCACTGCCAAGTAATCTTTATAACATGTCCCAAAGTGAAGAGGCTGGACCAGATCTTACATGGGGTCATTTCAACATCACCAAGGTGTTCAACAACACAATCCATCTTCCTAGCACGAGGGGTGTGGCGTCATTGCTGGTTTGCACTTTGTTCTTCCTGTTTCTGATGGGCAGAGCCCCACAGACGATTTGTGCTCGGCACTTCCTGCCTACAGGGGTGGAGGACTTGCCATGATCTTGCTGCACATAGCTTTTTTTCCCCCCTGCTCTTTGGTCCCTAAGAGTTATTTCTAAGATGGAGGAAAAGCTGAAGATTTTGACCAAAAAGTGTCAATCACGTGGTGACATGACTGATATGTAATACAGTGTGTGGTCTGCCTATTCAATGCAGCCACTGCATCAATTAATGTTGAGTCGACTAATCCTGCAGATACATTTCACATTAATATATCTGCATTACTGGCTGACTACAGTTTCATATAACCTTATAGGCATACCTTTGACCACAGAGGCTGTCATTAAGTCTGTATATTCACCGCATATGACTTCAGCTATTTCAACAGTAAACTTAAAACATATGACAGTAAACAAAAGAAATTCCTTCCAGAAAAGAGATTCTCAAGCAGGGCTGGCTGTCCAATGACAAAAAGCATGGTGATGCAGAGACACTAAAAGTTGAGAGAGATTTCGCATGGAATACAAGGAACTAAGGGCTGATGATTGCACCTTGGTTAAATAAATGCATGTTGTGAACATCAGCAATATCTCCTTGCATCTTTTATTCACTGTAGAAATTCTGAATGTAATACTTAATGATTTGCTGATCAGATGATACACACACCAACATGAATAGGGGAGCACTGACACTTCTTTGCTTGCACTTCAGGCACCGGAGACGGGAGACAGAGAGATAGACATGGAGGGCAAAACGCTGAGTAAGACAAAAACAGTCAACTGCAGCAAGATGCTAAATCACAATGGTAAAGACTAATGAAAATACACCTCTGCTTTAAATATCCACGGGTATGTTGCATGGTAAATATGAAGCTACAGCCAGCATAAAGACTGGAAGCAGGAGAGAAAAAAAAGATATCAACAATTAGTGAGCTTTAAAGTTGTGATGTGTGGATATTTGTCCCTTTGAACAGAGCCAAGCTAGCTGTTTTCCTCTGTTTCCAGTCTTTGTGCTAAGCTAAGCTCATCAGCTTCTAGAGAGTAGATGGCTTACATTACAGTGTCAATAATCTGCCCTGACTTTGGAGACGTGACTTCTTTTCAGCAACACCACTAGATTTGTATATTACTATAGCCACCAGCTCGTAGGTCCAGTCTAAACATAAAAACAAGTAGCCTGCTGTTTACATATATTGCTCAGGCAGGTCAAATGTCACAAGACAAACAATTGCATGGACTCACGTTTCCATTATGCTGATTTCTATCACTGTATTGTTAATATCAGCCATGATTTATTCCTTCTATCAAGACCTCACATCTTTGGGAGAGGCTCGCTTTCTGTGTCTTTCAAGGACAGCGGAGGAATTTCTTGCAGGAGAACCTTAAGACAGTGGAACGGAAATTTTCCCTCCAGCTATTTCAACAGCGTTTATTCCTGCTCGCGCTTCCTATTTCCTGTCCTCCTCAGCACGCTTCCTGCTCTGCCATTCCTACTGTTCCTCCATCACTATTGTCCCCTTCTTGCTAAAAAGAGACATTGTGCATTGTGGAGACAACATCCAGTCCGTCAGCAGTCACCCAAGAATTTCCTCACAGCACTGAAACACACCTAGGGATGAAGAGGCTATATGATTTTGTTTTTCTATCTACGCAGGTTGCTGAAGTGCTGATAGCAATGTTAGCAAAATTATTTTTAGGAATAATTCAAGAATTATTTGTATTAATTGCTGTGTAGTGTGTTATCCAGGGGCATCAGCTGACGAAAACAGTGTTGCAGAAGTGCATCGCTCTCATGTCAGCTGAGGGTAAAAATAACTGTAACCATATCCCAAACGTCCATTGTTCATTTTGATTGATCTAGTTTGGTGTGACAAAGTAGAGCAATGACTCGTTGCTGATCTCATTTGGTCAGCGTAGGAACACGTAAGTAAGTTTCTGCTCAAAGATCAAATGATCAAAGTCAGCGAAGAAGCTTTGTGTAGAAATTAGTGGCAGCTAGCAGTGTAGTCACTCATTGCAGTCCCCACACCTCACCCTCTACTGAAGGAGAAACTGCAGTGCTCGCAAAACACATGAGAAACATAAGACCCAATCTCTCCCTAGTGTTTAGTTTGTTCATCCTGGACTACTATAGAAACATGGTGGTTCATCAACATCAACATCTTGAACCTGCAGTCTCTGTACAAATTAAAGATTCATTCTAAGGTAACAAAAATATTAAAATTCTTATTTTCCCAGAGGCCCCTAAATCTTACACACTAGACCTTTAAGGCACAACAAGTCTCACACCTTGCCATGCCATATAAACAGTCATGATTTATGATAGAGAAGATGTCTGTGCTGTTCCCACCCTAAGGTTTAACCCCCAGGGGGTTTCTCAGCCCTGCATTTTATGTTCTCCTCTTTCCTCTGCAGAGCATGGGGCAGGGTGGAGCTTTAGGAAGTGGGGTATATCCTTCCTCTCCACGAGAACACAAATGAGGAGAGAGGCTGGAGGTTTGGATGGCCGGGGCTCCGAAACAGAAATAGGACTACACATACCACTAGCAACTTAAAGTTTATCTGCTCTGTCAGTGGACTCAGCTGTTTACATTCAATATTCATATGAAACAGTCAGATGAGATAAAGTATCATGAAGTCTCTCACTATCACCGCTAAAGTAATAAACAGCAGCGCACCTGACAGCTTGGCAGCCCTTAGAGTTCAAGTGCCTGTGAGATTTGTATTGTAAAAGTGACACCTAGAAGAAAATACTCTCCTGTCATAGCTGCTTCATTGCAGCAATATGTTTTAGCTTTGTAGTATTGTAGCTCTCTCCAGCGAGATATAGACACCTCAAGCACTGAACCAGTAAGTCGTTTCTCTATGCACTCATATGGTATTTAAGTCTGTGTCACATAATGAAAAGAGTAACATTTTCAGTCTTTTTCACTAACTGCACAGACTGTTAGCTGAAAGAACAACACGCACAGTATTACTCATGTTGACATATCACATACTTAATGAATCATAAAATTATTCATGTTTTCCTCTTGAATGACTTGACTGGTGCACTTGACTTTGAACTTTTATGGTGGCTATACAACTGCACGCAGCTTCCATAAAGAGTCACAATTAAATCCATGAATACACTTACAAGTTTATTACCACATTAAACAGCCATAATGACAATACAATCTTACTGTTTGCTTGTTAGCATCACTGAGTGGTGACACTTTCACAGTCTGTTACAATCCCTCACGCAAAACGAATCCTGTGACAAGAATAAAAAATAGTGTGATGGGGCGAGAAACACCAGTGGTCAAAACATAATACAGATCATACGGATCTTACAGGTTAGCCAATGACAGTGAAGGCAAGTGGTAAAATCATCAAAAACTGTTCGTAATGAACATAGATGTGAAAGATGTTGTTCAGAGTTTCACCTGACAATATTTTAATGTCTTTCAGCACATTTTGGTTTTTACAGGTTCACTTCATTGCCACCACTCCCTTCACACCCAAAGTTGTTTTCAGAAACAGATAAACACCTCCAAAATGGCAGAAGAAAAAGTTAGGGTCAAGCTGGAAACATAATGGAGCATCTTCTAAAGAGTAAGTAAGACTAAGAGCAAGAGTAAGTAAGCAACGTTGCTAATACATCATAAATTTGTATAAACCTGTGTGGACACCTGACCACTTTTGTTTTAACCCCGGTCCAACTTTGTTATAGCAATGTCACTATGTTCTCAGATCTCAGCAATATGAGATGTTGCTGTGACTGGTAGAGAAAATAAACTATATAAAATATGCCGAAGAAAAAATATTAAATATGAACATTCAATTGTCCTTTATCCATCAGGAAAATGTCTGCACATGGTACGACTCGTGCTTGTTACAGTTTAAGCACTGTTTCATGACATAACAGTGGATCCCCCAGTGCAGATGCAGGAAACCTGCCAGCCAGTGTTGAGCCCAGTGTTCTCCCCAACCCACCATAATGAATTCATTAGAGCGCAACTAAAATGAGATCTTGATTAAAAACAATTTGGGTGCTTACTTATTTATTAAGATGGTGGCCAAGTGGTTTTTATCAGCTCCTGTGGGCCACTCAGTGAAGTAATGGCCGTCACATGACTCAGTATGTATAATACACATAGACACAAAGAGACACCCGAATAACACTTGTAAATGTATAGCATGTTGCACACATCCCCTTTCTCTACAAAGGATTACTCTCTCTCTCCCTCCCACTCTCTCTCTCTCTCTCTCACTCTCTACCTCTCTCCCGCCTGCCTGAAGCCTGAAGTGATGACTCCGATGTATGTCACTGTCTCACAGCATCACCCTGAGTGATTGCCAGTCCTGACACCCACCTGCTTGTTCCACTAACCCACCCGAATGCCCGGGAAATTAAATGCTCCACCGAGGTAATAAAGAGAGTAAATCCTGGTTGTGTTCTCTGCCAACGGCCGGGGTGTTGTGGGGGCAGGTATTACCATATTAAGCCCAGGGCAGACGGGATCACAGCCCAGCACTCCCTCATTACACCTCATCGAGTGGGGATTTACCGCTTTTCCAAAAACAGCTTGCATATAGCAGTAGTTTTAGCATGTGCTGCGCATGGGTCGTGTGCCACAAATATTCAGAGTTGTAATTTAAGGAAAATAGTTTCATACATTTCATTGTAAATTGTTGAATTTGGTGAAAGTCCTGCCACACTTATACACATATATGCCTTTTTTTAATATGCCTGCCTTCCCACAGCATCAAAGCTCACCTGAATGAATATCTGATTAAATGAGATGGGACAAAATGATTCTTTCTTCTGTAGATCTTTGGTTCAAAATGTGGACAACTATAATTATATCGTATAAATTGCTCTATATTACTAATATAGACCAATTTCCATCACACCACTGTCTGTTGAGTATTAGCTAGTGAGGCTATATGAACAGCTTGCACAGTTACTGCAACAAACATGATAAAACCATTCATTTTGAACAGATTTTCCCTCCTGATAACAGCTGCAGAGGAGCAGATTAATAATGAAGTAGAAAATGAGATTATGCTGAGTCATTAAGTTTATAACTCTCTGTAGAAGTAGATAATGATTCTTTCAGTGATCATAACTGTTGCTACAAAGTCACCAGAATGCTTGATTATAAATGAAGTCCTTCAAATTTTCCACGGCTGGGGGCAAAGTTAGTTTATGAGGTACCAACAGTTGTTTGTCTCTTAAAAAAATATTTAAAAAACAAAAAAGTTAATCAGATAAATGAGTCTACCCTTAAGATAAAACAAGAAGACATGCACAATCTGCTCTTCTAACCACATTTAAAAGAGCGCACGTGGCTTTAGTTTCCTTGTTGTCTATGTCCTGTCATGTGCATTTCATGTGCAGCCTACCATCACTACGCTACTAGATTTTCAGCAGTCTGACTGCAAAGGTCTCCTGCCAGGTTTTACACAACTAACCATTTGTGTGCATAGGTATGTAGAACAGAATTGGCCATTTTTACACACATAACTGCTTTAATGTCCCTGCAAACACTTAGTAAACAGCCTTGGGCGGGTATTCGGCAGGTTCACTGCTCTGTCTCGTCACATTTTGTTTTCCTACATTCGATCAACTTGACTGATTCCAGAGTGAAGTAATCTATCGGCACAGCAGGGGACAACTGATTATCATTAGCATCAAGCTATACTTCGAACTGATGATTTCAGAAGATAGAAATTCAGTTCTTTCCTTGCATATTGAATGCACGTCCGGTGTGTAGAATTTAATTGCATCTGGTGGCGTAATCGCTGCGTTGCAATCTCCTCACATCACCCTCACACTTCAAAGGCCCTATTTAGAGTCAGTACTTAGTTTTCAGGCTACTGTAGAAACACGATGTTTGAGGACCCGCTCCCTCTATAGAGATATAAGACTAATTTTTACATGACACTAAAAATATTCTTATTTTAAGGTAATTATACATTATTATATTTAATTATACATTATTATTTTTCATGTCTGCCTTACTCTGAAGATAAAGGCCACCAATGTTACACAGTGTGCCTTTAAAACTGGAACTGTACTATTTTTAAACACATAACTACAGAAAAACGTGAGGCAGCAGCAGTCAAAACTGTGAAGGCGCTAGTCCAAAAAAACCCGTCTGCAAAATTCAGCTAATTGCCTTGGCAACAACCCGGTGCACAGTTCTTTCATTTTAACCACATCTGCGCCACAGTAACCACGCTGTTGAACTTAATAGAAACATATTGTAATTCTAACCTCTGCAAACACACAATAGTATTTGTTCATGCAGCTGAGACATTGAGACTTTTTTTAAATTTTAAAACCAGACCCACAGGCAAACAGGCAAATATCTGTGAAGTGTTCAATCACAGTTGTCATGACGAGGATTTAACATATGGGGTGTTGATGGAGGATCAATACAACTCCATCATGGCTAAGCCATCCCCTCACTGCTAATAAACACACACCATTCACCACTTTATGATGTTCACGGACAAGCCAAACCCAACACCCCCTGGAACCCAGAGGCTTAAGATATAAACAGAGAGGGGGAAGCTTCTGTTTGATACTCTTGGGATGTGAACACACACACACATTACAGTTGCCCATCTTGTGATCTGCTCCAAAATATCTCCAGAGTTTGCAGCCTTGCCTTCAGCTATTATCAGCTCCATATCAATTCTTTGAATTCAGTGAGTGTTGAACTAATACATCCTCTGCTACCATAGAACAACATACTGTACATGCCTTGATATGACATGTTGAGAAATCAAATAAGAGCCAATGCTATTTTTTCATAATGTGATAATGCAAGGTGTATATCTTTGAGTGCAGGCCCTTGCTGAAATATGGGGACCCTTAAGCTAGTCTTTGATAAGAGCCATATATTTGTCTTGGTTATATTCTTCCCATGGTGACACTGAGGTTAGAAAATTCCACCACGTGTTACAGGGAGAGCAATAAAAACATAAATGGGGGTAAAAAGGAAAAAAAAACATTGTTTATTGTTGCTTTGAAATTTTCATATTGCCTGATACCGTACACAAAGATATCCCTGGAGATTTCCAGGGCGGTTTATATGAAACAACAGAAGTGATCTCAGGTAGGAGGCTAGTCCTGCCTGTGGTTCCAGCCTCAGGTGGATTACCACAAGATGGGCTTTGTCTCCTGATTCAGAGCCGACAGCCACAAAGATGCTGCAGCTTCTCCTATCCTCAGCAACATCCTTTGTCTGTCGAGAGAAAAAGGTGAGAAACAGAACTGTAGCAATTAACAGAAGAAGAGCGGGGCAAAAGAGAAAGTTGCTAATGGGGGTAGAACATAAATCAAACCCATGTATTTTTGAAAAGGGGGGAAGGCAAGGTGGTATGGGAAAGGGGGGAAACCATCTGCCTCTATGGGCAAAATAGTACTTAACTCCTACATTTAAGCAAATGCTCGACTGATCATGCATTAGATCACTAAACAAATGTGCTGAGGTGGGATGTTCCTGAGAAATGCTGGTGGTTCAGGAGGTGTTGGGGTTGGCATTCACACCCTGTGTGGGAGACTGCTCCTCCCTTCAGCAGTGGAAGATCCAATCAGTAGGATGTCAAGCAGATAGAGCATTGTTATAATACGCTTTAAAACCTCACGCTGACTCTGATTAGCTCCGGAAATTAGCATAGACTTGCTGTGTATCACATATAATACCACTCCACCCAATATTATCTGATAAAAATTCAGCTCGCGCTGTAATCAGTGCAAGTCATTTCATCATTTTTGACTTCATCATTCTGGTTCTAGATAAACACAATGTCATTCATGCCTTTTGTTTTTAGCCACACTATGGCTCAATATGGTTCTATTGCAGTTTCACTCACTCTGCCTATCTGTTGGTCTAGGTTGAATTACCTCAACATTTTTGGTAAGATGTTCATGGATCCCAGAGGGTAAATTATAATTATTGTGGTATTCATTTTTCATCTAATGCGACAATCGTACAAATATACACAGGATCAAGACTAAACATGTGCAAAACATCCGCCTTGTGTATTTAGTGGTAATCAGCAAATGTTTGCATGCTTATACTCTAAGCTAAGATGGTACCATGGTAAAAAATTATACTTCCTTAGTATATGCTTAACAACATCATTTTGAGCATGCTGATGTTGAGATGTGTGCAGCCTCACAGAGCCACCAGAAAGGCTGTGTAGACTCTAAGTCATTAAAATTCCTCAGTCCTCTCACCACCTTATGTAATTGAAAGCAATATTATCAATATATTTTCAATATCATGCAGGAGAAAAATCATAGTTTCACTCTAGGCAGCCAACAATGACCCCTCGAGATCGATTAATATGAAATAAAACCAACCGCGTCACAATTTCCATAGCCCAATTATGGAGATGGATGCTGGAAATATCTGCTACAGGTCGCTCACATGTAAAACTGTGATACTGGCTAATTACATTTGCTGACAAAGTGTAAACTAAATGTTGGTATGATGTATTGTAGCCTGCCAAATCCCCCCACCTCCAACCCCGTGCATCAGTGTGATTAAATAGCTTTAGAGGTATCAACAACATTCACCAATCAGTTGTCTGCCAGAAGTGAATGTCAATGACATTATGTCTATTTATGTGTTTTGATTAATTGTTCGGAATTGCTTTTTTGGTGCACATCTTCCTGGCGCTTAGGGTAGTAGCTGTTGGCAGTCATTACCATAATCATGTTAGTGTTTGGCTCTGCCCTTGTAGTGGCTCTGTCCCATTATAATTCCACACAGTATAATGGATGCACATCAGAGATGAGATTGTGACAGCCTTGTCCTCTGCAGGTTAGGACACTGGTCACAGCTGCACAAAACAAAATCTGTTTTAGAAATGTGCTTTAATCTCATTAAATTTGAAAACATGCACCACCCTGATTAAACTTTCTGTTTTCTGTGAACCCTTTAGCCTGAAGTTGCTGTAGCGTATAGCCTACAAGTGCAAATGTGTCTTATAATTTACATTGTGCTCTGCTGACAGCCTCTGCAGGGAGCTCAGTGGCTCTGCTGTTAGCTTGCTGCTATCTATCTGACTGAGACATCTCCTGTTCCATCTCAGCGGCCACCTAAAGCTTCATTTCCCTGCCTGTCATCATCCGCCCCACCACTGTCTGCCGCAAGGACGCATGGTTTGATAAAAGCCACTCTGCCACATATTACATCTCATTTCTACTGACACTAGTTGTGCACCTATGCCGTAAGACCCAAACAGACCTCACCCCTTGACCTCACCTTATGAGAGTAATGAAAAGTGCAGCTGTGGATTAATGTAGACCACCTGCCTGCACACACACACACACACACAAACACACATGCGCACACACATACACATTCACACCTCCCAAAGGCAGGAGGGGAAATATGCTGAAAGGTGTTGTTGCTAAAGGGAGCAGGGGTTTGTTTAGCACAATAAGCATGTGTCCATCCTGAAGAGAACAGGAATCCAATAGTGAGGTTTGCCCCAAGGATGATATCTCCTGTTTTATTGCCTGTTTATGTCTATGTTAGCACAAACTTTGTAATGGAGCTCATAAAATGTGCATACTGCTTGAAGGTACAGATTTTTGTCACAGTGGGGACCTTTTGCTGCTACAACGGAAAGAGCACCGGTGCTTGTACTTTCTGAATGTTATTTTTATCTCTTTCATCTTCATATATTCGACAACACAAGTGACAAAACTGAATTGTTTTTGGTGGTGAGGCTTTCCTAGCTACATTTTTTAAATGATACAATAAAAACATTCAAACCATTCTGGCCTGCAACACTGACATCCTAACAACTTACCCCAAGATTAAATTAGTTTAGCGTGGGATGCCGTCTACAGATACGAAGAGAGCTGGGGAGGCTATGATGATGATAATGACAGTTGTGTTTCATGACAGTCTGCCCTCTGACTCAGTTCACTGACAGCAGTGCCATTTGAATTCATCTCGTTTATCCAATCAGCCACATTTCATTAGCCTGGTCTGAATTTTTGCTTCTATTGCAATATGTATTGCTCAATAACAGTCAGATATATTTTGCCACGATTCAGTGCTATGGGTTGAATTTGGCTTCACTACAGGAGAGTCAAACTCAATTGAATAAAACATGACAAGAATGAATGTTACAAATGATTTTGTCTGGTGGTCCAGCTATGACCTTAGTTGTGCTTCACCTCTAGGTATCACATAACCTCATTAGAGAAAACTGAAAAAAGAAAACATAAAATATATAATACGCACACAAACATAAAATATAAATAAATAAAATCAACCTTTACACATGCGACACTTAAAAAGACACTTTCTCTACAGCAATATATCTTTATTACCTACTTAAGCTTAAAGTGGCTCCATCACCTGACATTTAAATCTCGGTTATTGCACTGGCGCCACGGAGCTGAATTCATAAACCAATACGACACAGCAGAGCCAGGACCCCGCTCAAGAAAACAAGTGCGGGCATTACAGACAATGGACACTGGGTCAATGAGGGGTGAGGAGAGAAAGTGAGTCCCCTGAGACGGAGCAAGAGGGATTTTCACTGCACCAAATAATGACAACTCAGGCAATATCACCCTGCCAATGTGTTGCGACGACAGTAATGATTGTTTGTGGTCCATTGTATCAAAGATGACCCTTTTGACCTCTAGGTTGCCATGGAAACACATCGTCCTTATAGGAGTGATAGCTGCCTATTGATATTAGCTGACACAGTGCTCAATGACACCCATCACTTGGGGCAGATATTACATATAGATAATGCAATTATAAGTGTCCTCTCCCTCTTGTGTTTCCCACTGAAAGACAGATGAGCGTGCATGCTGAAGGTCTCCACAGGTCAACATCTTTTCCATTGTCACCAGTTTAACCACACCACCACAGCACAGCAATGTTGTGACCTATGCACTGTCGTCATGATAAATCGCATGATCAAATATACATGCTGAAGCATATTCCACACTTTGGTGATTTTGCAGCTTCCATAAATGAAAACTGACCGCGCTGTTTGTGCTGATGTTGGTGGAAAAACCCTCCAGTTTGTACATGAAGCATCCTCCCCCCGCCCACCGCCACACCCTTCATCCCCTGAGGCTCGCTGTGCTTGAGAATACACAAGAGCCCAGCTGAAACCACCTCAGCAAAATATCTGACCAGAGACAGGACAGCTGGACCACTCATGTCCCATGAGTGTGTTTCACTGTGTATGTGTGTGAGACAGAGATAAATAAGAAATGAAAGAAGGGGGGAAGCAGCACTGTTTCTGAGTATGAAAGGGAAAAAGAGACAACTAATGGCAAGAAATAGATATTAGTCATCAAATATATTTTGTATATATAAACCTCTATGTCCTGTCGTAACAGTCTCCTATAAGGTCAACTTGTTTTCACATAACAGACATCAATGAGGGAAATTCAAAATAACTGGAACTGGAACTGGAACTACATACATTCACAAAGGACACAGTAACAGTGGAGTGAAGTTAAAGATTCACTCCAAAGATTTGCAAAGGAATTTATTTAACAAATGGATTTTGTGGAGTGCCACAGAAAGGGTAGGTAGTCAGTGAAAATGAACCAAAAAAGTGAACAAAAACAGCACAATATTCCAAAATAGAAGTGCCAAAATTGAAAAACGCAAATGAATGTTTTAGATTTGATTTTAAGATCAGGTCAAAACAATTTTACTGTCACTACTCCAGTACATGATATGAACAGTGTCTCATCTGAATGCAAAATATACATGACCATTGAGTCACATTATTGCAAAGGCCAAAAACCTAATTTCATTTTAATTTAGATCTTTCATTTCCTGTCTGTCAGGGACCCGTCTTGATTAATAAGACCTTAATTATTACCAAACATGAGCCTGATGGAGACACAAAAGGGGAGGTTAGCTGCTAGCTGTTGATATTGTTCTATCAGACAGCTTGAAGGGAGGAAGTCCTCTGTCTGAGCTGCCAGGCTTCGCTGTTTTTTGGGCAGTGGTGGTGGTGGTGGTGGGGGGGGGGGGGGGTGTGGGGGGGTCCTGGGGATAAGAGACCGCCCTGTTATCTTTGTGTAAAAGGTCACATAGGTCTGGCGGAAGAAGCAAAAGCAACAACCATCTGTGTTTTCCGCAGACTCTGGTGCAGCTATCTAGACCACGGAGAGCCTGGCTGAGTGAACACACACATGCACACAGACATCACATCGCTCACTCATATCTGTGCACTCGGGCCGTGTGATGAAAGATGCATTGTCAGGAGAAGTTGGAAAACCCCCAGATATGTTTTCCTTCTTGCGACATGCGCGTGGGAGTATCATTGTTTTTGTAACATACACAATTTATGCAGATGCTATTCCTCAAAATAAATAATACTGATTTATTAGAGGTTTGACTTATGGTCGGTGGTATTGTGCAGAATGTTGTGACAACCCGTCAACGTCGATGTTTCATTATGCAACTCTGACATATCACAAAGGACGAATTGGTTTGCGCTAGCTGATTTAAGGCTTGTATATTGGTGTAAATGACAGTGTTTCTTCTGTTGCATGTTGCTATATAAGTCATAAAGTGTGCTTGCACCTACAGCTAGACTTGAGTGAGACCTCCTAAACGCTCTGTTTAAGGAGTATCTGCATCCTCTCAGTCTCCTCTGGCTGTGAAAGGTGAAAACACTCACAGAGAGAGTCGATTTGGGCCCTGGGGCTTTTCTTCGTGATCCTGTTGTTTTCCCTCTAGACCCTTTAGGGCCATACACAGTCAGAACGGCAATAGTGGATAGCACACACGCTTCTTTTGTGTACACGCATATGTAGGCATGAACAGCACACACCTGCATAAACACACATAACACACAATCTCATACAGGGAATTCATGTTATATTGCCACATGGGTCCTTATTGTTCAAGGCCATTAAAATGATAAACAAAAACATACCGCAGAGATTGGAGAAATATATAACGCAGCAGAAACCTACAGAGACACGGACCACACGAACTCTCCCACAGTGAAAGGCCTCGACAGCGTTCGTTAATCAGTGACGCCAAAAGCCAGCGTATAAATGTTTTGACTTTGCTATTGTGCTTTATTTGCAGAGGACATAAATGCTTCTTTTTTTTTATAGGGCTCCTTGAGAATTTTATTTTGGACCAGTAAATCACTGTTTTTACAGTGCAGCTCGGAGGATTGTCTCTGCAGCAATAGAGAAAAAGAATAACAAATTCATCTGTTATCAGAGCCTGACCTACTCTCTTGGCCTCAGGCTAATTAACGGCAATGTGACAGCTATTGTGCTGTAGCTGTGGCCTTCTGAGCCAGGCCTGCAGAGCAATAATACTTTGTTTTTTGTTAATCGAGCGGTCTTGAAGTCGGCTAGACTTACCACAAACAACACCTCTGAAATTACAAGTGAATGTAAACTAATGAGCCACCGGCGAGACACAGCTCAATCATTATTTGGAGAAGTTATGTGTGATTTGTAAAAAAAAAAAAGTGCTTACACGTGGAAAAAGTCCACATTGTGATGACTACAGCACTACAGTAAGAATAACATACCTGCGACATCTTTGACTGTAATATAATGTGTTTTTGTTATTCAAATGACAACAATGATACGGGCCAGTTTCATTGATTTGCTGTGGAGTTCTGAAAGCCCTGTGGGGAATTAAACCTGTATTCGCTGCTTTTTGATGAAGTGCTGACTTCTGTGGTCCACCTGTTTACTGCAAAGCTCTGCTGTGTGTGCATGTACGTGTGTGTATGTGTGTGTGCGCGTGTATATGTGTGTGTGTGTGTGTGTGTATCACTGGGGGTTGGTGTTGAGGGGGAGTCCTGGTTTCATATTGGAGAGTGGTGTATACCCTGCTGACAACAGGGTTTTCTTATTTCACTCAGGTTACACAAAACTATTTTTATGCATAAAGACACCTGAGTTTCTTGTGCACCAGCGATTTATGCGGCCCTGTTTAATAATGCATTGTCCATCTTGTCACAGTTCTTTGTCAAAAACAACAGAACTCCATTAATCCTAAAATAATTCCTGCACTCTTCAGTTTTCTAAAGTCTTTTGTCTTGTTATATATGTTTCCTCTGCTCTGAAGCAGCTTAATCAGACTCTAAAGCTGTGGTCCTTACTGGTTGTGCTCAGCTGGGAATCAATAAAACATGTCAATAGTGATTCGATCCATTACAACAGTCAAACGCTTTGCCATCCAATTACAAAGGTCACTTTAAAGAGTGAAAGACCTAAGCCTTATTGTACTTGATTACCACATAAATCAATACCTGAACTTCACACACTACAGTTAGTTTACATAACGCCATGACGAGGTTTCTTGAAAATGAAGTCCACTGACATGCATTAAAGGACACACTGCACCATAATGGAATGGGGCAAAATGTGCTTTCCTATAATCAGCTGCATTAAAGTGTCATGTCATGTAGCTGTGGTCTCAGAGGAAAATAAAAACACTCAGCACAAAGCACATCAATCCAGTCCCATGTCCATTCACTGGCAAAGCAGGTGTTATGGATTGTCTCAGCTCTGGGAACAAGTTGCTGACCCCTTTCCCTGATCCCTTTCCTGTTTGGCGTTGTGTGTGCAGTTGAGGTGAGGGGAGATAGAGTCGGTTTGTTCCCTGCTACTACGGCATGTTTTTCCTAATATCTCCATTCCCCTTTTCTCTTCCAGTCAAGTCATGTTCCAGGTGGGGTGACAGAGCACAGCACGCATGCTACAGGCGGTCCAGGAAATTTGTGTCCTCCGTCCAAAAACATGTTTTGACCGTCTGTGCCACATCTGGGGGGATATTTACTCCTAAAGCCATTCTTCTCTGCAGCCATATGACACAATACTCTTGACAGGTTCTATTTGCACACCCTGCAAAAGCAAAACATATTTTGAACAAGTGAAACGAAAAAAAAGGTCATGTGTAGCAATTGTGAGCAGAATACTCTTGAGAGGCAATTTGGCACTGCCAAAGACCGAAGTGGAGCTATCTTTAGTCATCCAATTCAAAAACAAAAGGTTACTTTATGGCAGCTATAAATGTGCTACGACTGACACATTAAAAATTGTGTTGGCTTCAACACTCCATAATGGTTATTACAGTATCACATTGAAACAAGGGGGAAGCAAAACAACAGAGTCACTGAGATTTAATTGTTTTCTTGGTGTTGTAGCGTATTGCAAAATACATTACTCAGCATCCTATTGACACAAATAAACAGCTTAATTACTGCAGCAAACACAATGGTCACATCATCAACAGAAATTATTTCATATTTAATGTCTTTATCCTCTTCGGTGACCTGCTTAATAATTTAGAATCTGTATAATTGCGCATGAGATGACCCTCGTGCAAGTGCAAAGATAGTACATGAGGTGATTATGACATGAAGACCCTGTAACCACCTCTTTGACAGAGCTTTGCACCTGCAGCAGAGCTTAATCCTTCCTGCACCAAACCATCTGGAATGGGATTTTTCTCTGTTTATAATATATGGGTCTGTATGCCGCTGCAGCAGTCAGGACCAGAGCCCTGCGGTGATACAGCACTGCTAATTCTTTTATTGTTCTTCTCCGCTCTATCACTATCCACTTCAACTCTGCAGTAAAAATCCCAGAAGTATACTACATTGTTTGACCTTCAGTGTGGGGGTGTTAAACCAGCACCGGGAGCTGTCAAATCAAAGACCCCAAGTGGGCGACGATCCCAGCCTCCCTCTGTGTTGCACAAGGTGCCTCTGTCCTTGAAAACCCACCACGGGGTCCCACATTGAAGCTGGTCAAAGTTTGCCTGTTCCTCAAACCATCAGACTCTGCACAGCACTACTCAATCAGCTCTGTTAGAGGTTAACATAAGGGGTTAACATCGCCAACCTTTCCCATCTGTTGCTAAGGAAGTGTTGCCTGTTGTGCAGGAAACAGGGAGAGCAGTTTCCTGTTATGAAGAGAGGTTTTTAAAGGCTTGCATTCATTCAATCATGCAACAGATGCCGGGCCAGGAAGCCTGGCCAATAGCGAAAGCTTTGGTGTCCTGGAGAAACTATTTGGAAACTGCTTTTAGGAACCTTTCTATGCACTGTTGTGGTTCAGGAAATAAACATACAAGGAAAACATGCTGGAAAAAACATCTATGCTTGATTTTGAGCATCTGATAGGCCTGTAATCCTCTCCATACATGACGTTCCAGTTATTCCAAGCATGAAAAGTATGTCAGATTTGAGGAGCTTGTCTTAATTTTCACTCAGCAGAGATGTGCCATGCACCAAAACATGGGCAGATGTGATATGAAACAAATAAGACTCTCTATGTAGATTTCAAGCTGTCCATCAGCACAATGAAACATTGGATTGTAGCAGTCTCCTTTCTGCCTCTAGAACATGGCACCGTTTCACACATCTGTGGAGCAGTGTACTGACACAAAACATGACCAGATGTGAATATAATACTCTGCTCTATGTGCAAAAAAAAAAAAAAAAAAAAAAAAAAAAAACATCCGCAGTGAGATAACATGATGTGCAATGCAAAACTGAAACAAATACAGAGTGGGTTTAGTCCGCGCTGCGTGTAAGCGCCGTGCTGTAGTCCTGCCTCAGGAAGCGACAAGCAGCACCTCCCGTTTCCACACAAGAGCGCACCAGTTTACTGTAGCATCAGCACTGGAGATGCACGCCGGTTGAGAGCTCAGCTGCGACTCTGCGCCCACAGTCGTCTTTTTCAAGTAGACTCTCACTGGAGAGTAAAAAACAAGACAGCATGCTCTTCGCCTCTCTCTTCGCCACTTGATTTTCCCGCAATGTGTTTGTATTTGGATTAAGTTTCCACGTCATTTCGAGGGACGCGGACAGTGTGGGGGGGAAACATGAGGAGTACTGTCGGTTCCCGTGGATGATGATGTCCCACAATGAACGCAGGTTGGTAGTTTTAATGTTTTCTGGTCACGTCAAAGAGTCCAGAAACCAAACTGTACGTGTTTTACTGCAAACAAAGTGGCGCGGGGCTGCTTGAGTGTGTGTGCATGTGTGTGTTTCTGTGTGACTGATGGGGGCGGTGTTAATGAATGCAATTGAGTAAAATCTGTCTTATTTTAATCTTGGCTTATTTTCCTCATATTTTACACACAAATCGATTCAAATCCAATGCAATTTGATGCAGCCTGCTAGTGTTTGAAATGTTAATGTTAAAATGTTTTCATAGGTAAAATGAAATATTAATATTAAATTAATATCAGAGCTATATATTATTATTATTATTCAACTCGGCCTGCTTACGTTTTTTTTTTTTTTTGTTTGTTTGTTTTTTTTGTTTGATAAGGGGTTGAATTTCATACCCAGAGGTGTGGAGTGAGTTTAGTAAAAGTTGCATTCTAGTCCACACTGAGGAAATGTTATATTCTAGGATTAGTAATAGTGGTAGATTATCGGATTATAATCCATGAATGTGGAAGCAGACAATGCCTTTGTTCTATATAGAAGGTCACCTGTCTTGCAAATGCAGTGTCCTGTGAATTGAGAACTGCGAAAGTGAAAGAAGTTGCAGATTTGTGTGATTTCTGCCTTTAAAGATAACAGACTTTGGAGTTTAGTTGTTAAGACTTGATGGGTAACATTTCATCATGAGGACACAGTCTGAAATCATATCCTGTAAGTTTGGCACAGACAAGGTCCCAGTGTCTATCTCTTCCTTTGTTTTTCAAACATTTGTTGTAATTGAATTCTTGTTGCATAATTCATATCCTGTTGTTTGCAGTTGGGTGCTTTGTCAGACTGGAACCCATGTTTTCTCTCCCAGTTTTATTGTTCTTTGACGTACTCAGAGGACCTTTTTAGAAAAAAAAAAAAAGTTTGTGCTCATTTGTGTGTGGTTGTGTGTGTGTTTCTGTGTGAGTAAGGTTCATGAGAAACGGGGAAGAATGACGAGAAGGAAGTCCATTTGTGTTGTGAAAATCTGTACTCCTAGAGAGGTTCATGGAGGAGTGATGGGGGCCATGCTGTTAATGTCCTTCCCCCCATGGACATCCTGTGTGGAGTCCTTCAAGAAGGCTCAGCTGGAGTAGTTAATGAACCTGGAATATAAAAGGCAGAGGATGGTGACATATAGACAGCAAAATGTACATGTAAAGACATAAAGCGATATATTGTTTCTTCATATATATATATATATATATATATATATATATATATATATATAGAGAGAGAGAGAGAGAGAGAGAGAGAGAGAGTAATATATATTATTACTACTAGTACTAATACTCTAATATTAGTATGTATTAGAGTAATGTCTAGAGAGTGACAATGAGAGAGAGAGAGAAAACACTCAGAGATAGTCAGAGTGCACACAGGGTTTAATAGGATGTGCGTCAGGGCAGGTACTAAATAACAGGAAGAGACAAGGGGTGTATACACTTTGTTAAGTATGGGTGTGTTTCATGACAATTCTAAATTTTATAAGCAGTGCTTTTTAATGACTTAACAGTTTTTAACACTTAACAAAATGTAAGGTCTATATGCAAAAGCAGGTTGAAATTAGGATGTTGTGATTACAGATAACAGCTACCTAATCATCCTTCAAGATGCCATGTCGATATGGTATTTTGGGGGTAATATAATAATCTTTTTTATTTAAGTTTTTGATTAAAATTAGCCCATCATTTTTTAAATATGATTCTGCTGTAAGCGTCTAACCTGCATGTGTCACTTCCCAGACAGGGAGATGTTATTGTTCCTCCTCTAAGTACCCTGTGGCTCTGTTGTTTTTCCTGCTGATAATGTCCCCTGCACCATTCTGCATGTCACTGACTATTGTAAAGGACTTGACTTCCTCTTAACATTCTATACCAAAACAGGACCCACAATTTATTCCTCATGTGAGCTTAGATATTACATAAAACAGAAAACAAACCAAAGAAATGAAAATATTAAAAGATAATGTTTCTTACATTTTTTTAATTAACTTTTACTCTCTTTACACAGATTTTCAAAATTCACTGCAAGTTCCTCGACCAAAGGTCCGCAGTCATCTGACCATAAAAGTGCAGTCCAAACTGATGTCCAGGCCGTGCCCATCTGTCCATGGTCCAAAACCTCCCGTTGCGCCCAAACCAAGACCCCTGTATGTGCCTCACAAACACAGGGAGGCCTGCCCCTCACAGAGCCTGAGTAACGGAGACGTGGCTCATTCAGATGGAGAGACGGAGGATCTCCATGATATGGCTGAGGGTAATCAGGACAAAGAGGAGAAAAGTGAGGCGGAGGATGGAGTTAATGATAATGGTATAGGACCCAATGATAAAGACAACGTAGTAGAAGGACAAATTGAGGAGGAAACAGAAAAGGAAGTAGACATATTAGATAATGATGGCGACAGCATTGGCTCTGAAGACACAATCAAAGCAGATGACGGTTCAACTGTTGACACTACTGAGGATGAAAACACTGACAGTGACTTGAACCAGCCCAGAGGTGGCAATCACACTGACGATGACAATACATCAACACCCTCACTTCCTCCTGCTGACAGGGAGGATGAAAGAGGAGGAGAAACAGAAGAAGAGGAACAGAGTTGTAGTGAAAAGAATGAAATACTTTGTGACTCAACAGGACACTCAGATGTAGAGGAAGAAATCCTTGACCAGTCACACAGTCGAGGTGATACAGGCAATGATACTGGGCATAATGATGTGGACAGTGAGGACTGTGCGCACTGTCCTGAGGAGACTGAGCTGGAGGCTGGAGGATTTGCATTTGGATTCAGTGTGCTTCCAACTGTAACTGAGGAGTATCCCTATGATGTGATTGGCCCCACAGATGATGCTAGTTCTACATGTGAATCATGTGACCCAGCTGAAACAGGGGATGCAGAGGTATGGCAACCAGAACGGGCTACCAAGGACCTGTCTGGCTGTTTCCGATTCACATCCAGCACTGAGGATGTGTTTGGACCTTATTCGGTCATTGAAGCTGTTCCAGCAAATTTGGCAGACACTGCTGACCCAGAGTGGAGTCAGGATGACACTGATGACAGACCTTCAAATGAAATGCAAACAGCAAGTGCTTCTAACCAGGAACCTTACTATGTGTCATCAGATGATGTGGACAAGCTAGATGATAAGCAAGCCCTCTCAGAACAGGAGGAAACCGAGGAGGTCACTGATCAGTCAAATCAGCAGAAAGACAAAGCAAAGGACAGTGAGTCAGCAGATGAGTATGCGGACATTGACGATTCACTGTGCATTAAAGCAGATGACTGTGAGCAGTGTGTCTCATCGGAGGATTATGTTGAGATAGGTGATGAGGACGAAGAGGAGGAAACAGAAAAGAAACATATCAAAGGAAAAAGTGCAAAAGAGAGAACTGCTAAACGAGAGCAGGCCTTCCTCAGCCAACGAGCAAGCTGTCAGCCTCGCCTAAGGTTGTGCAACATCACAGTGCCAACAGACCTGGACTTGGGCCGCACCCCAGAGCTCACCAACAGGGTGGTGTTTGCCCACACCACTGAGGCCTTTGAAGAAGACATTGAGGAACTGGACTGCCATATTGTGCCTTACTATGAAGACACAGACTCTGACAGCGAAGAGCATATATACGAAGAAGCTGGGTTTGACTCAGAAGGAGAGAACTTTGTGACACTTGATCGGAAGACTATTGTCACACGATCACGCTCTTATTCTGGGAAAGTTCCAGGTTACGTTCCAGAAACTGTACCAGAGGAGACAGGGACAGAGTACCAGACTCATGATTACTGCACAGTGGCCTTGGATAAGACCAATGAACCTCTTAGCCATTCACAGCAGCCCGGGGTCAACAATCTGATCCCATCTATGAAGTCTCGCCGCTTCTTGTTATATTCCCGGTCTGCAGAGGGTACAGAATTGTCTTTGACCACTCCCACAGAGATTGGCCATTCTCTGAAGGATGACATAAGAATAAGAAGGAAAGATGATACTCTTTCACTTCCGTGTGTCATAACATCTTCTGGAAGTTTCTCTCAGCGTAGCCATCAATCATCCAGTGGTGTTTCCACACCAACCTCTCTAGTGGACATTCCACCACCCTTTGAGTTGGCATACATTACTAAAAGACCAGTCACCAAGAGTTCTCCATCTCTCCTGATCCAGCATGAACCCAGTGACATACCTAAGAAGAAAAAGTCTTCCTTCAAGCGCTTTCTGGCACTTAAGTTCAAAAAGAAAACAGATTCGAAGGGTTTTAGTGATGGAAGTGTCCGCTCTTCACGTTCTTCCTCCGAGTCCAGCCACCACGGCCCAGTAAGAGTCATAGAGCTTGATCGCAGAAGCAATGGCAGCTCTCCTCAGCTTCAGTCTCATATAGTGAACCCCCAGCAGCGTCCTTTAGACCTGCCATCCTCCTTTGTCCACCATCAGAGAAGAAAATCTTATGGCAGAGGCGTCTCCAGAGTGGAGTCCTTTGAGGAGCGTTCTCGACGCTCCGTCATGCCACTGCCTTTGACCAAACCTCGCTCCATCTCTTTCCCCAGTGCAGACACCTCAGACTATGAAAACATCCCAGCCATGAGCTCAGACTATGAGAACATCCAGATCCCAGGCAGACCCACCAGATCCCACACTGTGACTGAGTTTTTTGAGGACCCAAGCCGCAGTACAGTTCAGTGCAATGAGAACGATGGCTATGTGGATATGAACAGTTTCACTGGGATTGACAGCAAACCCCAGACATCAAAAGATGATACTGAAAGGTATAGTAACATCTCAATAAATGATTTTTAGATGGGTTGATTGACCCATGTAATGATAAGTAGCCATATAGATGCTTTTATTTGCCCCTTTCTCTAAAAGGTCTGATGCCACTTACCTGGTGGTTGGTGGACACACACAAGCTTTGTGTACCTAGACACAAAACAATGCAGGTGAATAGTATTTTGTTTGTGGTGCACATAGCACTTCTTCAGTGCTATGGCCATCCCAAATGAAACAAAACAATGAAAACAATATATCAGTTGATTGACAGGAAATTAAGTGGCAGCTATTTTTGATAATGGGTGTTAAAGCACAAAGATGCTGAATGCTGACTCGTTCGTTCACTCAGTCTTTAAATATAAATATTGGCTGGTTTTCTTAGTCTCATCTGTAATGGTTAATTGAACATATTTGGGTTTCAGGCTGCTGGACAGAAAAAACAAGCTATGCGAAAATCTGACTCTGAGAACAAGGGATAGACATTTTATAGACAAAGCAATTAATCAATATATTAAAGGCACACGAACCAATAATCAAAACAGTCTGCTGCCTAATTGCATCCCAATTTTTTATATTTTCTTATATGTGGCAGTATTTAAGTGTAAAAAGCATATCCTTTATGTTCAGTTTGTAGTCTAAAGAAGAAATAAGAGTTATCACTGGAATCTTAAAATATTCCAGAGTTGTGAGACCTGGACCTATCTGCACTAAAGGGCAATCTCAACCCCAGAATGGCAGACTAATATTCTCACAGTGTATCTCAGATGAGCAGAGGGTACCTGGATGAGTAGAATCAGGTCTCCCTCTTGTAGGAAAGTGTTCAGTGAAAGACGAGCAGCCTGCTGTGTCAGGCATCACTGGCTCTGGGAAGATGGACAATGCTTGTGGGAGAGCTTACTCCTGTTTTTCATTTGGTGAATTTAGAGGTCACATCTGGTGCGGCTGCTTCCTCTGCAAGTCTGAGGTGATAGAACAGGTAATGGCAATTGGGTAGCTCGCTGAGCGCAGGTTATTCACATTGGAGATAGTCATTATGTGCTGCAATTAAAAGTGGAAAAAGTGTGGGGGAGTTCCTTTCACACAAGAAAGTTGAGAAGGGTGAGGGAAAAGGTGAGAGAACAAGGGGAGTCGATGTGTGAAGAGAAGGTGCAGATGAGTAAGAAAACAAAGAGTATAGCGATAAAGTAATATAAAGGAGGGGGAGGGGAAAGTGAGAACGGCAGAAAGGGAACAAGAGCAGTTCTGGTGTAATTGCTCTCCTGTACCTGACACTTATGGTTAAGTTTAGGAGGGCTTTTATTAAAGTAGCCCTCTCCCGAGTGTTTCTCTTTCATTGGACCCTAGAGGGGCAACTGGATTTACTGCAGTGTGTGATAGAGTGAGGAATCGCCGTGGTCAGACTGTACCAAATTACCCCGGCCTGTGCCACAGCTCCAGTCACTGTGGGCCACAGTCTTTCCCCAGTCTTAATAAAATAGTTGTGTTTGATGACCTATGTGTAGTCAAAGAGACAGGCCATTACCAAGAGCTTCTTAAAAGGCTTAGAATAATCTTGGGACAAAATACTTCTTCTTTTTATAGCTGATGGTACCCTATATAATTCATGTGCAGCTACTATTTTTCACAACTCTTTTGCCTATGTAGAAAAGGTTTCAGCTCACAACTTTTCACTCATTCTGTGCAGCAAGAATAAGTGAAAAGTTACCACCTCGCCTCTGTTTATCTCCATTGTATTTTAAACTCTATACATATCTCAACATTTGAAATGCGTCCATTTTCCAGACAAAGGTCCCTCAGTGAGGACTGTTTTTGTTGTGGCTCATTGTGTTGTGGAGGTCTCACTCCACTCACAATGATGCAAATAACCTATCTGTCCTGTCACCTCGCCTTCGGTGCATTCCCCCTGGAGATGCTTCTGTTGCCAGGGCCACTCTTTAGTGTGTGTATACAGGGTTGTTTTATGTTTATTTGAGTGTGAGCGCATGTATGTGTGCACATGTTTGCCCACAATATAAATCATGTGTAGTCAGTGTAGGTGTTTGCACAGGCCATTGTGTGTACATCTTACCCTAAATTCTAAGCTTGACATTGCTGCCGTCCTGGGCTGTGTGGCTGATGTTAGCTGATGATGGCAGTGATTTATAGAGAACACATTCAAGAGTCAACGTGGTTTTAGTCCCACAGAGGGAAAGGTGGATTTTTGTGGTGAGAAAAATGACCGAATGGCCCCAGAGTGCTACACACAAAAGGATCGTGCCTACAGTAGCAGACACGCATTTTAAGGAGTGCTCACAAAGCTGCTGTGCCACAAGCTTGGCTTGTTTCCACTTGTGTGATTAATGTACAGCACCATTCACACACTACTTTAGCGCGAGCATTCAGGCTAAGCTAAGAGACATGTTCATTAGCAAGCTACCGTAGCGTACAATGGAAAAAGAAAAGGCACACTAATGATTCATCACAAACCTGACCAAGGTATTTGTTTGTGCGTGTGCATATGTGTGCATACACACTAAGTTACAACTCAGTGCTGCTTTATCAAAGATGAGGCTCCAGCAGAGTATGCCGTCTCAGCAGGATTGTCCTTGCCAAGTAGCCGAGTAACAACAAATGAGCGTTGAAATAGGTGTTTTAGCACAAAAAAAAAGCTCAGGATTTGTGATTGTGCTCAACTTAGAGCCCATTAGGTGTTCTTTATGTCAACTTTAAGCAGTACCGAGTAGACTTACAACAGTAAGGCTATGTGTTGTTGTCCCTATATGCACCCCTATAGTGTTATGTCCAGTAAGATACTGCTAATGCATGCAACATTGTACATCTCTAGCTTTCTCTTTGGGGTCAGTTTTACTTCAAACAGTTAAACACGAACCTCTTCAGAGTGATGACAAAGCCCTGCCATGCCGCCTAACAGCCCCTCCACCCACTTTTATGTTAGTGTTAGTAGTGATGAGGGAGCCATCTTAAGTACATTGTTGTACTGGGTGTTGGCTGTGTGCTGTGTGGCGAGGTGGTGGACAGGGTGTGTCGTTGGCTCGCCAGGTCTGGTGCCAGGAGCATTGAGGTCATTGCCAGGTCATCCCCGGGGAGGAAGTGTCCAGCCTAGGAGCTTCCCACCACGCTGTTTACAGGAAATGCAGGACGAGGGCGGGGCTCTGGCAGGAGGTGGAGACAGGGGAAGACAGATAGGATGACGGCAGGAGAAGGGGGTCACGGTGGTGGGGTGGAGGTTCCCAGACTCTCCCTTGAACAACAAGATGAGGTGTGGTCCTGTCAGGAATGTCAGGTCTGCTGTTATTGTTGCTCCAGTTTGTCAGGAATGCCCCAAGCCTCCCACTTCATAAATACAAAAAGTGCTGTTATGGCATAGAGAATAAATCAACTGAAAACAAGTAAGCAGAGGTAATAACACAGTTGCATATTTGGCCCTGAATCACAGCCTGTCACATGAAGTTGGGTTAATATTATCCAAAGTCGTCTTCCACCTCATCACAGATGAGGTAGCAGCAGCCTTCACAAATCACTTTATCAAACACTTCACAACAGCTGCAGCACAATAGCCACAGGCTATGTGTAATCATCATCACTAAAAGCAGCAAACAGTTTAAAACTGCTTCCATTCTCTTAATCCCCTCCATCAGTATCCCAATCCTCTATAGTTAGCTGGCTAATGAACCCATTCAGCTGCTCCTACTTCCTATAATAGTGCCATTACAAATGGAAAAGGCCTGTCGGATTGCGCCTAATATATATTTTAATACTCAATGTTTAGCTCAATTGAATTACATATTACAAGCATCATCAAATTTGTAGGAGACTGGTAGAATACAGAATGCAGAGCTAAACAAAGCTGCATCTGGGATGAGATGTAAATTAAAGAAGAAATTATTTAAATATAACTAAACTGAAATGAAAAAAAATGATTTTTTTTTTTATTTTTCTGTTGGATATTTCTGGCAGATATTATAAATTACACACAATATTCCACCACAGCACAAATGTTTTCAGAGGCTGTGCTGTTGATGGTGCAGAGTGCAAAGGTGAAGGTGAGAATCTGCAGCATATTTCTCTTGGACATATGAAAGAATTCCCCTCACTCATAGAATAAATCAAAGCTTAAGAAAGAGTTCAGAGAAGAACCGTCCCTCCTGCTCTCTTTCCTTCACAACATCACCCAGAAGCCCACACCAGGGTGACCTATCTACTCTGAGGTCAAACATGAGTAATGGCCTGTAGGTGCTTTCTTCAGCCCACCCAATAGTGCTATGGGTGTGTGTGTGGGTGGTGTAGTGTGAACCTCATGAAGTATGAGGGTGTCTGAATGGAAATGAAGTCCAGTGGGGTAACTCTGTTAACCTTTGATCTCCTAATAGTTGTCTACTCTGTGCACACACGGGACAGTTTAAGGTATTAGGACCAACATTCATGATTATTTATAAAATGCCAGAAAGCCAAATCTCACAATGGAGAACCTGAAACCATCATGCATGCTGAGGTAGAAATTCATTATAGAAAAGGCAGATAGTATATTAGCGTCACTTAATGAGTGTCCCAAGGATTTATTTGTCCTTTAATACCACAATCCAGTTTAACTTGCCAAGTATTAGTGTCATTGTATGCCTCATTGCAGTACCTGTAGTATTCTACATTCTCTAGTAGACCTCAAAGGATAAAATGTGTCCTTGTGGCTGTGTATATTCACTGTGCTGTAAGTGTACTTCACCTATGTTCTATGTATGACATACTGCACAAAGACTCAGCTTTCATACTGAAACCGGTGGTGAACTTTGTGTGTTATGAAACTTTTCCATTAGTTGTGAAACCTGCCAACCCTCTCAATAGATAACAAGTATCCTCAAAGGAGCTAAAGGACAAGCTGTCTTGTCATATACTGCGGGTGTTTTGAGAATACTTGTTATCCAGTTATAATCCTGCCAATGTGAATTTGGTCAAACATGCTGTATGGGTTTTAATGGGCCAGAGGACATTAATAATTACCACAGGTAGCATTTGAAGGGATTATATATGAAATGACCTAAAACGTGTCCCCCTCAGGTATAGCCGCACACAAAAGGATTACCAGAGTACAAACACAACTGTGCCATCTGTGAGAAGAGCGAATCATGAAAGGCATTACGGTGTGCCACTAGAGGACTCAATGTGAGGAGTTGAAATGCTCAGAGACACACACAGGAAAAGGAAAAACATATATTTACAGAGGACTAGGAGTGTTGCTCAGTGTTTTGAGAATATGCTGCTGCAAAGATAGTATTCAGCAGCTTTTTACAGTAAATCTGAAATGGGTGTCCTCAATGCCTCCTTGGTCTCTTAAATGAAAATATACAGCGTCTTGACTTATGATGGAGGTAATGTTATTAAACTCATGCTATTTTGTAGATACTGTTATTGTATTAAATATTCATATTTCAGCACCAGTGCAGCTTTGCTGTACTCATAGTGTCTTTTCTTTCCTTTGCCAGTGCCTACACGGAGCCTTTCCCAATGAACCCTGTCTCTGTTGGGCTGTCAGCAGACGAAGACCACGGGCGTACCTCAGAGGAGGAAGAGGGCGTGGCAGAGCAAGGTTATGACCGACAGGTGAGATTTGGGGTACAGAGACAAATGGAAGCAGGGTACAAGTTAGTTAATTCAATCCTCTAGGCGACTTTTTTTAGGCCTTTTTAGACATGCGTTTGGTAGATTTGAATAATGACCATAAAATAATACGATCAAATGCTCGGTGGGACATGCACAGGTCTAGAATGATCCATTTGATACGTGAGACTGAACATTATGCTAGTTGAAATGTATCACCTCAAACTCCCCAGACTCCCGAACAGTAAAAGGCAGCCATTTTACAGTAGCTCAGAGATGGATCCCACCCTTCCTGCTGCTACCACAATAATATCAGGCCTCTGCTCCCATCATGTGGCACACATTTCCTTGTTTTCTTCTTCAAAGAAGAAAAAATACAATAAACTGAAGGAAAAACAGAGAGGAAGAGGACCAGAGAGACCAGCCCCAAGAACAGTTTCATCTAATGGAAGTGTGTTTTGGTTTTATTTCGAGGAAATAAGATCAGTGTTAATGCCGTATTTGTGAAATGCCCCACATAGGAAAAAATAACACTGATAAAGCACAGGAGCTTTGCCAGTAAACCCCTAAATGGCTTCAATGTTATGTTATGGCTCGGATGTTTTGAGACCCTGTGATTAGCCTCTAAATCAATGGGCAGCATTGTTGTCACCACACACACAGCCTCTCATACATAATGCATCTGAATTTAAAAGTCCCGTATTTGAGAAAGCCTTCATGTCTATGCTGCACTGTAATGAAATAATCAGTCTTATCTTGACAGCAGAAATCTAACCCAAAAAAATGTGAATTCGCTTTTTTCGCAACTCTCCTTGGCTGCTGTACTCGTAGCTGTAGCTGTTCCTATTAATGTTTCAGAAGAATAAGTGCCCACAGAGAGCCTTTAAACATTAGCTGTGTTCATTCATCTCCCACTGTTCTCCCTCCCTGTCACCTAGATTGATGGCCGATCCCGAGCTTTCTACGTCGCCAAAGAGCTCGTCGACTCAGAGAGACTGTGAGCATCTGCACGCAAGGATTTCCCCATTTGCACACTTCTCCCGCATGTCATTACACACAAACATGTGGCATCCAAATTGTGTCTACTCTAGTATTCCTTGCAACTGTATCTCTCCTGCTCCTACACCAATTCATCGAGCTGCATGTGGAGAAACTGACAACAAGGCCAATTACACATATGTCTTCTGTACACCAGCCTTGTCATTACCCAGCTACACACTTAAATGAGTAGAAATATTAACATATTTGTGTAGAAGGCTGTAAATTCCTTTTCACTGTTTAATAAAAATGTATGTTTTATCTCTGTTTTGTTTTCTAGGCATGTCAGTGCCCTCAAGTACCTTCAAGAGGTAAGAACGCCTTCGCTGCGTGTTCATAGCTTTCAATGCCTCCTGCTTCAAGGCCTATTAAACTTTCTTGAAAACCTCCTGATAACATCATATCCTGTGTGTCTGCTCCTCAGTCTCTGTCCCCCCCCCCCCCCCCCGTTGTAAGCCTTTGCTCACGTTTATCAGTGTTGTTGCAGCACGATCTACTTCCTGGTCTTGACAAAGTTGACATGTTGTCCTCTGGTGTGGTCAGTTGTAAGATGACGCAGCGTGGGTCCACGCTTGCTGATGCTGTCCTGCCCTGTATCCTCACTCAACTGATATGTGTACTCTGATACTCAGGCAGCTCAGCTGGCTATCTGCCACCTAAAGGTCACAAAAAGGGCCTTGTTATATTGAATGCATTGCATGAGCTCCTTATGGCCAGGTCGGGCATTTTCCTCTCAATAGAGTAATGAGTGTAGTTAATACAGGATAGAGGATTTAAAGGTGAGCTAGGGTAAGCCTCTCGAGGTCGGCCATGCATCACAGTCAACTGTTGTCATCTGTTTCCATCATTTCTCACTCGCTGCCTGTCAACAAGACCACATCCCCGCAGCGTTAAGAGCAAAGACAGTGTTTATCAAAAATGCCACCAATACCAAATAAAACTGTAAAAACAAGTATTTAACTTGAATCAAAAAGGAAAGTCGGGGACGAGAGAATTCACTTCTTTTGCAGAATGGCGCGAGAGAGTTGCTATTAAGGTGATGGTTGCTTGTACAAATCTGACAGGCAGAGTCATTGAACCCAGAGAAGCCCATCAGTCAGCCTGTACCTTATAACCTTGAATAAGGTCATAACCTGAATTCCTTATGTATGCCCTTTTCTCCATGATTTATGAAAGCCTGCTGTGAGTACAAAAGCAGCCAATTTGTGTAATGTGTAATTTGATATCATTAAACAGCAGCTAATGCAAATATTATACAACGGACCACTCTCATAATCATAAATCTGCAAACTCATCATGATGCTCAGTTATACTAATTAGCTGCTGCATGCACAGACAGAAACATACGCTGCAAGTCAATATGGACATCAATGCTACAGAAGTGACATTTTGACAGTAATGTAGCCCGCACTATTTTTTTTCAGCGTAAATGATCTGTTTTCACTATTTCTCTTTTATAAAGGCACCGAGTAACCTTGGCTCCTCTTTGGTGTAAAAAAAAAAAAACCCTTAATTGAATCTTTTTGTGACCTTTCAAAGGTGACATTGAGTGCTTTTTCTTCATGCTGTTGCATAATGCATAGGTACAGTGTTATACAGTGTTATTATTCTTCAAACTTCAAACAGTGATGTGTCGAGATGTGTGTTACTGTTTGATGCAGACTGATGTCATGTCATGATTAGCATGAAACTGAGTAATTCAGCTGGGAGACACTCCAGCGGCACAACATGCACAAACACACAGTTTGGGGGGAAAAAAACAGGAGCAGCGTTAAGCGAGAGGCACACATGAGCTATTGTTCCATTGTTTGATAAGGAATAACAAGAATACAAAGAATTTCCAGATCCTGTCTCCACATAGGAAGAGAGGCCGTCCTCGTCTTCTAAAGGACTTTCCCTACAACGGCTTCGACGTATGAGGCTCAGTTTGTAACACGTGACCTCAGAGCGGATTCTCTGTGCTGAGTTATGACCGAGCATGACTTGCCCGCTCACCCAACTGCTTAATGTTGCTTTTTGACGTGTCTTACGTGAGGAAAATAGGGATCGACCGTTGAGATTGAGAGCAGAGCTCCTCTCATTCATGGATCTGAGTGTGTGTGTTACCTGGGAGACAGAGTCAACCAGATCCCTTAAAGTAGATGTTCCTCGGCAGACTTGATGAATGTTAACTCATACCCGATCGATTGTGCATGATGAACGGCATGTTCAGAAGCACCCAGTGTCACCACATTATCTTGAGGCTGACTGGGACAGTTCTATTTGTTTTATGTCTGCGCTTTACTCTGAACTGGAATAGATGAGCTTCACACACTTATCCCTTACAGACACACAGCAAGGCATTATATATGATCCTTGTTTGTCAGACAGCTCTGCCCAAAGAGAGAAGTGAGTTTTTTTTTTTAAAGCATGTTGACGCCTCCCAACAAGTCCCCTAGTTTCATCTGTTTTTTTTTCTCTTCATTTGCTGAGCAGATAAATAACCTCTACCCTGCTTTTTCACTCCTATGTGCCATAACTCCTTATATTAGTCCTCTTAGCCACTGACATTGCAGCTATTAATGCCTGTTGCTTATGTTTTATGTGTGCTGAATGGACTTCAATGGAGCCGAGTTCATTGTATATCAGTGAATTTGTAGGTTCTTGTCTAGAGAGACATGAAAAGTGGGGACTATATACAAAGCAGCATTGTGTCATTGAGCACCAAGGTCGTTATGCAACAACACCTGGTGTGTAACTCTTGTGCAAGCAGTGCCGCCTTTCCTGAATGCCTGGACAGAGCCCAAAGTGGCGGGAAGGCACTGAGGTGTTTTGAAGGGAGGGTGGCAGGAAGGATGTTTAGGAGGATCTGACCTTCCTTCCTTCCATTTTTCTCCCCTCCTTCATTCCTCTCCATACCTTTCATTTCTGCTCTCCCTCCCCTCCTCCTTTCATCCTAATGACCATTTCCTACATTCCTCTCTCTTTTATGCCTTTTTTTTTCTGCCCACACTTTTGTCTTATTGAAAATCCTGTTTTTTCTCTCTCTCGTGCAGGACTTTAGGTCAGCAGTGACAGAGACGGAAGGTGAGGAAGGGGAGCCTGTGCTGGAGGAGCAGAGGTTAGGAGAGATATTGGGTGTACTTCCCCAGGTCTACACGCTCCACAGCAGCATCCTTACTGAGCTGGAGGAACGCATCAGTCAGTGGTAAGAAGCACTACTTCGGAGATTACCATGTGCTGTTGAATGCTCAGTTTTTATACAACGGAATAGTGCTGTATGAATGAGTAAAGACACTTCTGCTATGGTCATAATTCAAACTTCACTGAGGTCAAAATAATTACTCTGCACTATCCTAACCCTGTAATGTAATACAAAGGGTCATTTTTCAAATAAGAGACCTTGCATGACAGCTAGCGCCACCTCACTAAAATGGTTTTTAATATTAATCAACTTCTCTGTCCTTTAGAAAATCTGCTTTAAAGCATTGATAGTGTTCTTTTCACATCCTTAAACTGGGGCTAATTCTTTCTAAGTAATCATTTGAAACTTTGGGATTGTCTGTACACTGAATGTAAGACTAGCTTAACTTAGCATAAAACTGGAAGCAAGAGGAAACAGCAAGCCTGGCTTTAGCCAAAGGTTGGTTGGAGGTGGAAGTGGTTACAACAAAAAGAAATCGATGTCACTCTCATAAAACCACAGCATAGTGATTGATAATAGATTCAATCTCTGACATTCTTTCTAGGGAGGAGAGCCAAAGGGTAGTAGATGTGATCCTGTCACGTCGGGAGGACTTTGGGGTGTTTGACACCTATATCTCGGAGTATGATCGCAGCATGTCCTTACTTGAAGAGAGCTGCAGGAACAACCAGGCCTTCGCCACCATCGTCAAGAAATTTGAGGTAAAACCCTGAACAGAAGACTAGAATCTTATTATTATTGTTATTAGATAAAGGCAGCTCTTAATCGTGTCCCTAGCCAACACTTTGGCTAGTCCCATTTTCTCCATGTGTTTATTATTTTACTAAGCATACTGCCTGTGGGTTGGGAGCTGTTTTTTTTTTTAGAGTCACATATTCACATATCAGGTTCTGTTTCCATGTTTGCGGATTGATACTGAAGCCTTGTGGGTGTTTCCAGGGAGCAGAGATCGAACTTGGTATTTCCCCTGGCACCCACTCAGCGTCTCTCAACTTAGATTTTGTCACCCAGCTTCCACCGGGAAATAATGGCCTTTCTAAACCCCTCTCTATCCCGCTCCCCTCCATAGGATTGACCTTTCCACTGTCATTCTCGCATATTTCATACCCACTCAACACCAAAAACTCATTCTTTGTCCAGCGTGGATCTCTTCATCCTTGATGATCCTCCCTGGAGAGCGGGGAAGGGAGAATTGGGTTACAGGATCAAAATTCAGCAAAAGCTCATTCTAAAACCATTGTGGTCCACAGACTGGCTCACGTAATCAATGCTATATGCTTATGATGAATAGAAGTGGGCAGGGTCCATAATTAAATGATCTGAGAAGATTTACCAACCAAAAACAATTTTACCGGCCAGGAAACTGCATCATGCGTTATTTCACTAAAAATAATCACCTCACATTTTCTGCCTCATACTTTAGCCAGGATCTCAGGGCTCCTGTGGGAATAGTGATCATTCACTCTTCTGCGATACGAATGATACGGTGGACAGTGAGGGTACGCTGTGATTCTAAAATTATTTACTGATCAGTGACCAATTTATTTTTGTGCCAAATCCAAAATTAACTTGGTTTGGCGCTTGGTAGACGTTAATTTTGGACCCTGGGAGTGAATATAGTCCCAGCTGGTAACAACACAATTGACCATTTTTAACTAAAAGACAGGCTATTAAGAGAGCCTACAGATAAGAGAGATACTCCACGCTCCTCAGAGATACAGCAATAGATTTCTCATTTGCATGCGGTTGAGTCCTGGTCTATAAAATTGATTCACAGTTTACAAGAGTTAAAACCTCTGTGTAGCAGCATACAGGTCACTCTGAATAAAAAAACAGACAAAAGGATTTCTTCTTATTTAGTCTAGTAATTACACTAAACTGTAATCAAATTATTGTTTTCTAATTAAAAAGAGTTCATGTACGACTTTAGAGCTTCAGTTTGCGTTAGACAGATCAGTGAAAATGCCTTTTCCAGGCTAAAGTTTGGCTTTTACCAAGTTAAGTATTCAACTCAGCCCCTCTCACCCCAAATGTACACATTACCGGTTCCATGCTGTAGCCTGGTCCACGGTGAGTGCTTCCAGGCGTTTCAGGTTTGATAAGAAAAGCGAACGGACAAGGTACCAACTGTCTGGGCTCATGAATATTCAGCAGCAGCTGCCCCTTCCCAGTAAAACTTTAGTGGAGGTAATGTAAATAGAAGGGAGTGGAGGTGAGAGGGGGTGAGAGATGAGGACTCTAAACCATCACTGTGTTCAGTAAACACTGACCTTTAGTATCTTATAGCATGCTTTCACACTTGGTATAGGGCAGACAATAATTTAGCTCTTCTTAACCTTGATCAAAGTCAATAATGTGCCACTTTATTTTAGCCTCATGAAGTTAATATTACTCTATCTTCTCACATCATAAACCACTAATTGTTATCTGGAGTAGCCATAAATGGATTGATTTGCAAAGAAGGGTAAACGTACAAGAGGACATCATCTTATCTAAGGACTAAAGTATATTTTCCATAGAAAGGTTGATTTAGAATAAAAATTGGGTTATGTTTTTTTATACTCCTCACTTGTGTCAATTTTATGGCTGTGATTCATCTTACACCTCTAAAATTAACACCCAGAGGCATATTCAATAACCTTTTCTCAGTCCACTGGCAGATTCGCCACACCTGCCACTGTCTATACACACTGTATATTGTATTTACATTGCTCATATTGCATATGGGCCTATAATATAGGGTCTGTCCTCCCCACCCTGCCATACCAGGTCATTGTGTCTGTGTGTGATGGATGCTGTAGTGAATCAGAGCACTGCCGTGGGAATTACAGGGTGTGTGTGACCCCACTGTAATGAGAGAGAAGGAGGGCCGAGGGAGAGCAAGTAGGATCATACGGGTCATGGGATACACTATACCTACTACTGAGAGGGACAGCGGTCATTTATCTGCTGGCTGTGACACTTCACAAGTCATTATACTTCATGGGAGTGGAAATACTGATTTGAATGTTTTCATGTGCCGCTGCTTTAAGCTACTGCAAATGTAAAACTAACACTCTTACTCTGTCTCTAGCTTTAAACCCTTACCTCCCTCGATACCTCCTTTTCTTCCTCACCCTCCTGCTCCTCCGCCTTTATTGCAAGAAGCCAAAGTCCAGCAGTATAAGTGGTAGTAATTTCATTGTGGATGTGGTGATGACAGTGATGAAGTAGCCACAGACCCTGATCAGATCAGAGCTAGACCCTTACAGGATTAAAGCCTCCTCTCCACAGCCAGTCGCTTGTTTACCGCACCATCTATAAACATTGGCCGACACAGTGCAGTGTGTGTGTGTGTGTGTGTGTGTGTGTGTGCGGTTGTGTGTGTTCAAGTTTGTGTCCCCCCCTTTGTGCCTCTGTGTATTTGTGTCTGATTGTTTTGCACGGGCATGTCCATACACAAATTGTGTGGATCCTGTGAAACTGGTTTTCATGAAATCTCTTTCCAAAGCACTCCAGCTTGGATTGATATTCATGTCATTGCCTGTGTTTGTGTAAAGCCTGTGTGTTTCCTCTTGTGCAAGACGCCCAGGAGGAGAGGAGGAGGCTGTGCAGCAGGTGGACAGAGAGCGATAGAGGGAGAGAGCGATGGAGTGAATTCCTTGTAAAGGCAGCTGGGCAATGAGGCAGACAGAAGCTAATTAGAGAAGCGGCCTCCTTTACAACTCCCCAATTAGATCAGTTGTGCGTGTGTGTGCGCGCGCACCCGTGTGCATACAGGCAGCAAATCAGCTGGCCGTGAGAGAGTCTGAAAGGTGTGTTTGTTTGTCCGTGCACGTGTGTGTGTATGTGTTTATCTCCCAGCACGAGGCATCACTCGCTCCCCTCTTCTCTCCTCCTTCATTTGGCTCACTCACCCAAACAAACCCCACGCTAATTACCAGCTCTGGAAAGCCACTTCTTCCGAACAAGTGTCAATTGGATGACAATTTCCAAGCGACACTTGAGGAGAGCGGATGTTCTGAAGCCAAGCAGTTTTAATAATGGAGAGCTGGTTATTATTGTACTTGATGCATCGTGCAGTGATCAGGAGAGAGGAGGAAAGAGGGGAGGGGGGCAGGAAACTGAGATCTAAGTTGAGGAGAAGAAAAAGAAACAGAAACAAAGGGAAAGTGAGTATTTGTGAAGCTCATTAAAAGAGGCAACAGCTCTCTGTTTTACTTTTTGATGCCTGGACTCCAGACAGTGATAATGTAGACAAAGAGTTGTGTGTTTAAGTCGCATCACACCCCTCTCCTTCGCAGGCCTAATCAGTGTTATCTCATCATCAGCCCAAGGTCTATGTGTGTTTGTGCGTGTGTTCATATCTGTTTGTGTGTGAAGGGGTGCATCAATAGTATATCACGTGTGTGTGTGTGTGTGTGTGTGTGTGTTTTTGAATGTATCTGAGACGAGTTAAGTGTGTGTCTGTGTGGCTCCTTGTGTGTGTTCATGTGTATGTGTGTGCAGTATAAATAAGATGAAGATGCTGTTTCCCGCAGGGTGCTATCTGTGCCTCTTTAATGTAGGATAGGACTTCATTGGATTAGAAAAGACGTGTGTGTGTGTGTGTGTGTGTGTACACCCAGTCCCCCGTTGCTCCTCTACCGCTCAGGGCATAAATACTTGTCACAGACAATTAGACCCTGATTGATTTTCTAAAGCTCTCTTTGATCGTGCCAATTTCTGTCCCCTTTCACCTGCAAATGACTACTCGGAGAAGAAGAATGGGAGTTGTTCTGGGGTTTTTTGTGCGCTGGAAAGATGTGTGAAGGTCAGCCAGTCCGACATTGTTCCCTTGGTCACTTGTGACCTTGACTTGCAGCGTTGCATTAAAGAGGTCATCCTCATTTAGAAGACACAGAGCTGTGCTTTTGTGGGCACAGTTCAGGGACAGCCAGGGGTCCATCAGTGGGGCATCACATTAGCCACGATTTTTATTTCACCAGTGTAGGTAGGTAAACAGTTAAACACTAATAAAAACATTTGTGTGTGTGTGTGTGTGTGTGTGCAGACAAGAAGCCCAGAAGAAGCTGAAGTCCCACTGAAACACCAGCTGCTGCAGGTTATAGTGAGAGTGCTTCAGTATCGAATGCTACTCACAGGTAACGCACACAAAAATCTTTGAAGCAATCCTATTTCATTTTTGCTGAATAGTGGCCAGTGGCAGCAACATTAGCTAACAGTAGCCACCTTTAGATACTGTTCACATACCAAACCAATTCAGGCTGTAGCAGCGAAAAGCTGGAGTCGAATGAATTGGATGTGTAAGGTTTTGTAAGAGGATAAATGTGTTAGTTCTTCTTTTAAAAGTTACATACTTTCACTTATAAATGTTATTATATTGTAGATTATACATGCACCAAACACGCAGCGCTTTACAGACAGTTAGAATTTGTCACCATTTTTCAATCTGTATTTAATTTCAGTGCCATTTTCATGTTTTCTGTGTCTTCTCCAGACTACCTGAACAACCTCTCTCCTGATTCTAAAGAATACGAGGACACACAAGGTAAACCTGCAGAATGGAGCTCTGTGATATTCATAAGCCATAATAGTGATTCAGTCTTTTCAGTAGTCAAAGACATGCTGACACATAGACACCGCAGCTGCTCGACATGGATCAGGACTGAGTTGTTAAGTCACAGTCACTGTGTGTCTTTATTGAATTCAGTTCCGCATAAATCTCTCTCTTTCTCTCTGTTTGTGTTGCAGCTGCCTTGGTGATCGTGTCCGAGGTGGCAGACCAGGCCAATGACAATCTGAAACAGGGGGTGAGTTTACTCTGGATACACTCCATGTGTTTGTAACATTCAGATCGTTTAGCTCCTGTTGAGTTTGACATATTCACAGCCCAGCACGCCGTCATTGAGACACGTCTTTATATTCCGCCTGGCAATGAAAGAGCAATTTTGAGATGGAGATGAAGCGTGAAGAAGTTAGACAGCTGAGGTTTTTTTCCAGTGTATGAATCGCTCTTCTAAATAAAATGCTGGAGTGAAGAAAAAAGGCCTATCCCTCTTTGGCACTGGCCTCCACAGCTTGTTGATTAACGCAAGGGGTGAGGAAAGATGATGTCATCAGGAAGTCCCAGGTGTATCATCACAAAGGGAGCAGTGTAAGGGTGGACATGACTTACACCCCCCCCCCAAACACGAGCAGTTCATGGAGATAATTTACCCTCCCCCCACTGTCTTTCTCGCCTCTCACTGTCAAGATCCCCTGCGCCTCACTTTGGCTTCCCTCCTCTGTTTATCACACTTGCCTTTTTCCCCTCTTCTGCACATGCACTGACACACACACACACACACACACACACGCACACACAAGACTGTCAGACAGTGGAAACACAGGCTCCCTCTATCTCTGCTCCCCCCTCTATTCAGTTTTCACTATCACATCCCTTTCCGTCGCCCTCCCTTTCATTCATGAACAAACAGGGACAGTTTCATTCTCTGTCTTCTCTTCCGTCCATCACTGGATAATCTCCCTTCATCTCTGTGCTCTGTCTGCTCCCTCAGGAGAACCTACTGCGCCTGGTCCACATAGAGTACAGCGTGAAGGGAAAGAGGGACCTCCTAAAGCCTGGCAGGGTGAGCACCAAACACAGCAACACACTGTTCTGTAATAACACATGAAGAACAGTGTTTGAAGGCCGTCACAGGGTCTAAAACATGGTTGGCATAAGCAACATCTGACATGTCTTTCTAACACTTTTTTTGTGGTTGTTTCTTTCGGCAGATGTTTGTCAAAGAGGGCACACTCATGAAGGTCTCGAAGAAAAGCAGGCAGCCCCGACACTTGTTTCTGGTAATATACACGTTATCTGACTCATTTTGTTTCCATCTGCGGTTTCAAAATAATAACTGAACAAAAATATTATATATATATATATATATATATATATATATATATATATATATATATATATATATATATATATATATATATATATATATATATATATATATATTCCAACAAAGGCAATGAGTATTAGCCAGTCAGAGGCAGATTAGGGCGGCTGACCAGTCCAAGACACACGTGTCATAGTTGATCAGCCACACTGGTGGGTGACTTGTCTCACTAACATGGATTTGAACAAATCTGTGAACAATATTCTAGAAAAATAAACCTTTTGCCTGCACAGTAGTCTTTTACCTCAACCCATAAAATATGGGAACAAAAACAAAAGTGTTTATGAGGAGTGTAGTTTTTTTGGAATCCATACCACTCTCATACCTGCAATCTCTCATAGGTGTTAAAATTGATCCTAAAGGCACAAGGTGATTATTTCATCTTAGCGTAAAGAGTGGAAGTATATGGAAACAGCAAGCCTGGCGCTGTCAGATTAAGATCCACCCACCGGCAACTCTAATTATCACCTTATATTTCATTTATGTAAAAAAAAAAAAAAAAAAAAAGACAATTGGTGGTTTTACGAGGGGGTTTTGTGCCAGCCCATTTAGTGACTTCCTTAAGTCTGTAGTTTTCTGGCAACCTCACTCGAAGGTTTTTGTACAGATTAATCAACCAAGATGTAACGTGTTAATTAGTGAGCTTCAGAGGTGTTGCTAGGTGTATTTTATTACCTTTAGATAAAGCCAGGCTGGCTGTTTCCCACTGTATCAATCTTCTCCTCTAACTCTCTGCAGGAAATCAAGTATTATATCAGTCAAATCTTTTTTACCTTGTTAAAATCCAGGTTCAGTTAAACCCATCCCCCAAAATTCTACCTTGAATATTTGGTAAACTTTTGGTTCGTTTCAACGAAATTTTGGTGCACATCATATTATTATTAATTATTATTTTAAATAATAATAATATAATTTATTATTATTAAAACTGTGGCGAGAACAACACTAATGTGGTCTGTGAAAAAATGGGGGAATGTTGGGCAGAGATCAGCCTGCAAGGTAGGTGAGGTTAGGAGGGGAGGTGGGGGTGCATGAGGGCAAGGCTGTAAGGACCTCCACTTGGCACCACACCCATCAAGAAAGGGCCTCCTTCTCTGCTCTTCTCCTCTTCTCCCCTCTCAGGACTTGTTTTCCAGGGCCCCACTTCCTTACAGGATGTTTGGTGTGGGTCAGTGGATGCTGGCTTCCTGTGTACTGGGAGGGGACTGACAGCAAAGTGAAGGCCAGACACCCTGTAGAATGCAGGGAGGAGGACGTGGTGGAGGAGGCAGGGTGGTGGTGGGGCTACACAAACACATAACGTGAAATAGTGAAGCCCACTCTATTGTTCCATGTGCAATCAGTGCTGTCTCATGTTGTGAATTATGCTCGGGCTACATATCCGCAGGAGCAGCATTTATGATTTTGGCTGATATGAGTTGATCCAAACAGAAAATAATGTAAAGATGTGGATTTATTTATCTTTTATCCTCATTTAGCTTTATTTCATCAGTTTCTCAGTCCCAGGACTGCAGTTGAGCGATTGCTGAAAAGGTTTGGTGGTTGATACTTTCAGGCTATTAGGGTTATATGGCCGTTTTCTCTCTTGAAGTGGATGGCTTCAGTGGGTCAGGTGTTATTTATGGGCTTTTAAGGAAGGAGATTCCAAACAACAGTGAAGATGAAAGCCATCACTCAGAGAAGCTGCAACCATGTCACAAGCCTGGACTAAAAGAAGAAAGAGAAGCAGGGTGAATGAGTGATGTAAAGGATTAGAAGGAGGATGGAGATCCAGAAAGCTGCCTGAGGGAAGAGAGTATGAGTGAAAGAGGCAGGTGACGGAGGTGAGGGGTTAGTGGAGGAGATGAAATGGCACTGTTGAGAAAGTAAATATCTTAGGTGCCAAGGGGTTGAGTAGGTGCATGTTCTGTCTCATCTGGGAAAGTCGTTAGTGAAGTCTCCTGACTTGAAACTTGCTTGGGTTTCTGTGGAAGGAATCTCTGAGCAGTGCAGGGTGGAGCAGACGAACTGCGGTGGCTGCAGCCCAGAGGTCGCAGGCAGGGCTCGGGCTTGGCTATCATGCACTGTTTTGTCTCCAGCCAGTGAACCCGTAACTGCGACCGTGTTGTTGTTGTTGTGGTGAAGGTGGCCGGTTCCACCCAGTCCTGGTTCTCAGTGTAGCCTGAGAAGACTGGAAGGGCGAGGGGAGGCCTGGAGCCCTGGAGCAGGGTGGAGAATTCCTGGATGCTGCCTTTACGGCCCCAGCGGATGTTTAGAGCACACATTAGGTGTGACCAATGATGTCATCTCTTTTGTCTGGGAAAAATGAAATACCTCTCATAACACAATGGACTTTCAGTGTGTTTGGGGGATCACAAGACTTTTGGCCTGATAAGCAAATAAACACTTTTAATGCTTATATGTTGTGTGCATACATGGGAATTTTGTGCAGAGGTGTTGCACAGAGATGTATGAATGCTGTGAAAGGAAACATAATCTAAGAGGTTGAGCCCAGAAAGTTGCTTTCAAGGAAAAAAAGAATAAACAAGAAGGTGTGCGCTGCAATTTAAGGAATTTCTCCCAAGGTTACACCACCACCTTGTGGTATTTATGGGTCATTGTTGTCTGAACAGCTGGGAACTGGAAACAGATCCTCATTTATCTACAATGTTCTTTTGAAGAGCACAATAACAAATGAATGCAATACAGTATGATTTTTTTTCTTATTTCCTCTTTCATGTTCTCTCAGATGAACGACATCATGCTGTACACCTACCCTCAGCAGGATGGAAAATACAGGCTGAAGAACACACTATCTCTGTCTGGGATGAAGGTACATTAACTAACAAATTGACAGCTCATCTCCAACTCAATCTCTGCACACAATGTTTTTTGTTGATGTGTTTTTGCCCCTCCCACAGGTGAGCAAACCTGTCCTCGACAACGTGCTGAACTGTCTTAGGATCGAGGTGTCTGACATCACTATTACACTCTCAGCCAGGTGAGCATCTGACTATCAAAACCTTGAAATGAACAGTGAATTTATTGATAACACACATATCACAAGACATCACAAGACCCCTGATGTTCAACATGACTCTACATGGTCTAGATCACAGGTTTTCAAATTCTGTGAGACAGACAAATCTTGAAAAAAAAAAAAGGCTCACTCTCACCTTCTCTTTTGGCTTGCTTAGTTTAGCTCAATTTTCTGGATGCCTATGGGATCCTGGTTAAATGTTATTTGATCCCATAGACACTGAATAATTGAGACATGATTAAAACAGCCTAAAATTACTGTTTGTTCACCAAATACATAAAATAAGTAGGTCCTAAGGCATTTATTTAGTTTCTGACTGAAAAAAATCGGGAAAATTTTAGAATTCGCCCAAACTACTTGATCTATGAACTCCATGATCTCTTTGGCCTAATCATACACGTAGACTATTCTGCTGCTGCAATATTTTTCACGTCTATTTACTGAGCCTCCCCTGAAACAATTTGAAGACCACCTGGGGAGGTCCAACTCCCAGTTTGAAATCTAGATGACCTAGATCACTGGTTCCCAAACTACAGTATCTGTATCCTCAGGGGCACGTGAGCGCCCTCTAGTGGTATTTGGATGAATCTCTGAAATATTTTATCATTTAAAAACATACTATCAAAATACTACCACATTTCAATGAAAATTATGCAATTGCTGGAATGAATACGTTTTGGAAACATTACAATTGTGGCTGCAGATGTGAAATATTAGAAGGAGAAGTGTGGATGTGTGGAAAGTGTGGGAATAAACAGTCAACAGTTAATAATCTGCTTGTCCTGCTTGCCTGTCTGTAGCTGAATGGGGTCAGTGCTGCATTTGAATGTCTATCATAACGATGGTACTAAAAAGTTTGAGAAACACTTACCTAGATGATCCAAAATCCTATCAGAAGTATCAGGAGTGATCGTTTGTCTGTTTCACTCTTCAGTTCAGTTGGAGAGAGGGAGGACTGGTTCCACACACTGAGTCGAGCCATAGCAGACCATGCTGCAGGACTCTGCACGTTTGGTGGACCCTGCAGTGAGGTAAGAGCAGTACTAAAATGATCGTGACAAAAATCTGTTATATTCCATTAACTAACAGTCATAATTAGGTTTGTAATCTGCAGCGTCTGTCTTTCCTCATACTAACATGCAGTAACATCTGCTTATAAAAACACCTATGTATCCACAGGCCCGTGAGAAGTTGTGGATGGCCCTGGGAGAGGCTGCTCCTGTACTGGTGCCAGTTTCTCATGTGATGATGTGCATGAACTGTACCTCGGACTTCAGCCTCACGCTGAGACGACATCATTGCAATGCCTGCGGCAAGGTCAGATACACAGGCCTGCAAAAACTTTGATTCGTTTGTGGTCTTTGTTACAGTTTCAATGTGCAGGATGCCAAATTTTAGATTACAGACTCGGGCTAGAAGTACAAGTGATATGCTTTGAATAGACCTTTTTTAATGTAGTAATGTTGATTTTATTTGCTTTTGCATCGAATGCCAGGAAGTCAAGAATAGCCTACTGAAACTGGATGCTGTCTCTCTTTGGTTTGTAAATCTTCTTTGCATACTGTCTCTCTGAGCAGGTGGTGTGCCGTGCTTGTTCCAGGAACAGATACCCACTGAAGTACCTCAAAGACAGGGTGGCCAAAGTGTGTGACCACTGCTATGCCGAGCTCAGGAAAAGAGGTGAATCTCAGCTTCCTATATATAGACGGGTCTCACTAATGAGGGTCTACAGTGGGAAGACAAATATTTTGATGTGTTTCTTCCACTTTGACAGGTTATTAACTGTGTGTGTATGTCTGTCTGTAGGTGGCAGCGTGTCAGGGGCATGTGGTAACTCCAGCCCTCGGACTCACCGAGCTAGCCGTCCCCTCTCTGCTGTCTTCCAGAGCCTGCAGCCCCCAAGTTTGTGGAAGAACAGGAAGAGTACCTCCCCTCTCAATCAGGTGGACTACACGTCTCATTTGGCATCTGTACCTCTATTTCATTTCAAACATATGACAACCCTTAAATGTATCATATTACAGGCCTAATTTTGATTGCAATGCATCACATATGTAGTTTCACTTAATTCCACTTCTCATTGAAGGATAGTGATTTGATTTTGAATTGAAGTCTTCTGTTTGAATGACAATACACTCACTTCCAGCACACAATTGCCTGTAGCACTATATGTTATTGGTTTTAAATCAAATAGCCTCCATTATTGATTAAGTAAATAATGTTCCCTGACCGGGAATCGAACCCGGGCCGCGGCGGTGAGAGCGCCGAATCCTAACCACTAGACCACCAGGGACTTACATGTAAGCATACATGTAAGCTCACATGTATGGTGAACTAATTTACTGGAATGTCTGGCATGTGCTAACTGCTTGGTTATGGCCGTTTGTATGTAGTACCGGGCAGCTGCCAGCAGAGGTCACTGTCTATTTGCTTTAAATTTAGGTGTTGGCCAAAATAACAGAAAAGCAATCCTGCTGCTGCAATAAAAACTATATTTGTTTTATATTTATTGTTAATTCTTGTTAAAAGTGTCAGAATTGGAGTTGGTCATTATGTTGCAAAATGTTTCAGTTACATTATCCCGTCCCTCATTAATGTGTGTGCATTGAATGTGTCTTTCCTTTCATCAGGTGTCACTTGCTGTTGAGGGCTCTACCATGAGCGGCAGCCTGCAGCGCCGAAAGAAGAGCAAGAGGAAGTGGAAGCGGCTGTGGTTCCTCCTCAAAGACAAGGTGCTCTACACCTTCACAGCCCGTGAGGTGAGGGGGCACAGAGTCTCCCACACCAGCCCCAAAAATTTCACACACTCTCATGATGACTCTATAATAGAGGTCTTTCCTCACATCTGTTATTTTTCCTCTTCCCATCTGGTCTGGTCAGTGCAGTAAAGAGCTGTTTAACATTCACATTTCCACTGTTCAGTCTTTCCTCCTGGGCACAACGCTTTATGTGACTAATAAAGGGATTCTCTGTGCTCTCTCTGTTTCTTTTGACAACTATACATCTGTGTTGCACCGCTTTGTTCTTCCTGAAGCATGAAATTCTTGTTATTCGCACATTACTGCAGACGACAAGAATGGTGTCTTTAACTTGTACTCTCGTGTTTCATGTCTTCACTCTGGTTTCCTCAGGACAAAGTGGCTTCTGAGAGTCTACCTCTGCAAGGCTTCACTGTCAAGCTGACTGAGAGGCCAGAGGGCGAGGAGAGCAGCAATGTGTTCCATCTGTACCACAAGAAAACCCTGTACTACACCTTTAGGGCAGATGATCAACACACTGCACGCAGGTCAGAACTGGAGCAGTTCATATTGCCGTGACTCAGAAGTTTCATTTCTCATTAGGGGTGGGGTTTCTTGTAAAAGGCAGTTCCCTGACCGGGAATCGAACCCGGGCCGCGGCGGTGAGAGCGCCGAATCCTAACCACTAGACCACCAGGGACTTGAAAGGGCTTTCAGTACACTTGGATTCCTGGCATGTAACATATGTCCTACAGTTGGTAGGGGAGTGTGAATCATCTTGGGTGCATGGCACCGTCCCTCCATAGTCTGATTACACCCCTGTGATAGTGCCTCCATGTGTGTTGATATTATTTACTTTATTTATTTACCTAAAATACTGGGGCATGGCGGTGTGGCTATTTGTGGCACTTTGGTAAGCTTTGTTTATCTCCTCCAACTCGGGCCTGTACAAAATGAACCTGTTTTCCTTCCAAATTGGTTCAAAAGAGTGTTGAGTGTGTATTCTTACAATTCACTGCAGCAAAAGAACAAATGCTATTTACTGTTAGAGCTAGAAATCGGTCAGGTTGATATATCAGTATCAGTATTAGAGTACATGTTGGCAACAAGAAATAGCAGTACAGAACAAGGTTTGATGTAATGTGGAAAGGGTTGTCTTCCGAGATTATGCGGGGGAAAGTTGAGCAGTAGATTGTCTATGTCACAGTAAATGTACAATAGGCATTACTACAGCTGTTATTTCTTAACTGCTGGTAAAATGAAGTAACAGAAGCTGAGCAGGAAAGGCTAGTGTTACCAGTGTGCTGTTCAACATCGACTCCGATCCATCAGAATCCTTTCAGAAGCTTTGTAACCGGGCCTTAAACTTTCTTTTTAGAGAATGGAGAAAATAAATGTATAATGTTAAATCCAAGACTGAATGTCTTCTGCAATCATTTCATAATCTGTCCTTGTTGAAAAAAATCTATTGTTATTGTTGCATGTTGTTAGCAGTCAACTGTCAGACTCATGATGGCTAGGGGTTAGTCTGACGACCAATCATAGGCTGTCTTTCTTACTTGTCAATCAATCAGAGGCAGTGTTATAATAATAATAAGTGTGCAACAGATCTCAAACGCAACAATAAACAATAAAATAACAAGCTGACCCACATAAATTGTGGCGATAATAGTAATGAGTCCACCTGTACAATGTTCTAGTGAGTATGTATCATGGTCATCCTTTTTTAAGTGTAAGTGATGCATGATTGTTTCTTTACTATTAGCTGATATCTGATTTAAAGGTTTTAAACTCCCAAATCAATGACAGCAGTTAGGTTGTAATTTACAGTAACTACTGTTTAGACAGTTTTCAAAACAGAAGTTACAATGTGCTTTACATGAGGAAGAAAAGAGCAAAAAGGGAAATAGAACAAAATACAAACCACAAACAGAACGGTACAAGCTACAAAGCACGAAGAAAAATGTATCTATAGTATAGTAACAACATTTGTTTTACAATGCATAATTTTTCATAGTTAATTCTAAGTTTTGCATGTAACTATACAGTAACTGTCACATAATAGTGGTTGCGTAAAAAGTATAATATTGCCCTAAGACTAATGGTGCAGTAGAAGTAGAAGCTGCATGAAATGGAAATACTAGATTTGTACTTAAATATACTCAATTACATTTCACTACTGTCATTCTCCAGAAACAGTGTATCCTCATTTCCTATAATGCAACCAACAGCATCTTTTGTGAGACCATCCCTGCATGGTAAAGGCCTTTATCTTTCCTACCCCATGCTAAAAATCCTGTAGCCCAGGCCGAACAAAGAGGACTTTGTGCAACAGTTTTCTTTTGTTAAATAGTACTGTCTGTGACTGGAAAAGTGACTTTGTCATGTAAAATCAGCCCCTTTAAGTGTTCCATGGTTTCATATTCTGTTTTCTTGTGTTTCAGATGGGTCAATGCCATGGAGGAGGCTACTGTTTTATAGCACCTGCTCAGTTAAAGGAACACGCCCTGCTGTCCATGACTGCTAGAACTCCTCTGTGCAGCACAACATAGCTACCTGCTGCATCTGAACTCACACCATCAGTTAAGGATTCATCACGTCTGACCTGTTGTGGAATATTATTTGACAGTTTAATTACTGGGGGGGGATTTTTGACCAGGCTGCCACGCGATGATAGGGAGGTAAAAATAGAGAGAGTCAGAGGGTGCTACTACGTGGTGAGGAGAAGTGGAAACCTCTCGTTAGAGTATGATCTAAAGTATGAAAACTCTTCCCAATGAGTTCCCAATGCGCTGATTTACCGGAGCGCCTCACTTTTAAGAGGCAGATTGGATACATCAAATGATTCATCGAAAAGAAACAATTTATTCCCTGTTTCTTCCTTTTTCCTTACAAGGACCAAAAAAGTGTTCTTCAAGTCAACTTTTTTTAACTTTGCTGTATTTTGGTGTTGTTTTTTTAGAGGTCCACTGGATTAATTAACCACTCTTTGAGTTCTGCAGGAGAACATCACATCCTTCAGTTTTATATGTGAGACAGTTACAGTCTGTGTTCTGTGATGGGTCACTTGCAAAAACACCCAAAACAAACTTTTCTCCATAGTAGTATTCGCAGCTAGTAAAGGGGAAAATATTGGTTACCATTTTAGAGATATTTGATATTCTGAATATATATTGTGAAGTATACACTGAAGTGAACTATATGACTTGTCTGTATAGGAACAGTGTTACATGATGTTCTGAGTAAGAGGTCATCTTAATCATCATGGTGTGTGTACATTATATTTCTTGTGGAGTGTTACTCTTGTATTGAATCTACAAAGCGATGGAATGACCCTAAGCATGACGACCACTCAACACCATTTGTAGAAGGATGAACGCTTTCAAACACACTTTGTGTTTGAATTTGTAGGTTTGGACAGATGTGTCACACAGTTCTGAAGTGCCAATTGATTTCCTCCAGCTGAATGCAGTGCAATTTGCAATTGATGATGAATGTGCCTGAAAATAAATTGTACTCCTTGTTTGTCTTTTGTTATCACAGTACTGTACTACTGTCATGTCTCCAGAAGAGACCTTGATAACATTTGTTTGTTTTTGTTTTTTTTGTTTTTTTTATCTACGCTTATATACTTTAATCTTCTAGTATTTTGAACAGTTCAGTTACAGTCCAGTAACATAAGAATATACTATTGTGCCACTTTTATTAATGCATTTTTCATGCTGTATATACACTGCTGGATAAAATCATACTTTAACCACTTGGACTTAATAGCAACTGCTGAAAAAAAAGCCATTCCCATACTACCTATAAACTGTCAGTGTTAAAGTCATCTGAGCCGCTCATGTCTTAAGCAGTAGGGAGAACACTGGAGTTTCATTCCTCCCTACTGTTACATAATCAGACATGCATATTTTCTGTTACCCTAAACCTAGAGGCATTATCTGCTCCATTCAGAATGCAGCTGTACTACATGTGATCTTCCACCTTGTCAAACTACATTATTTCTAAAGCACACATTTGTTCATCAAGTACTGTTCAGCTTTTCTACCTGTTTCCTATGTGCCATACTTATAGTGTTATTATGGATTGTACCTCTTGCATATAGTGCATTGTAAATGTTTCTGTATATAGATACATATAAAAATAAACTCCTTAAAAAAGTTTACTTAATGTGCTCTCCCAATGCAGTGCTATAGTGCTCCTTTCTTTATTAGAAGTTATAAAACATAAAACAAGTGAACTGCACCGATTATTACCTTTTGTGACAGTGTTCTGTCACACATTTCTAGAAGCTATAATTATGAGCTGGGTTGTTGCAATGTTTTCCCTTGTGTCCCTTGTAAATGATAAATTCTTTAATGATGCTGAAGCAAGTACATAGTGTACTTGTGTGTGTGCCGCTAAATACAGTTTAGGTAAATATATCTTTGATCCAGCAGAGGGTAGCAGTGCATCATGTGAAACAGATCTCAGATGACTGAGAGTTCCTCCTGTGTGTTTCTGTTTGTCCACCAGCACACGAAGAAAATTAATAAGATGCAATTACACAAGTTAAATTTTCACTTTCAGAGCAAATTTACTCATACAAGCCATGTACTTCACAAGTTCACTCAGTTCTGCCCTTTCATTATTAACAATGAATTCATAGAAATTTGAAGTAACAGTCTTGTATTAAACATGTATTGGCAGAAAACAAGAAGTGGAAAGAGAGTATGATGTTAAATGTGTCATCTCCTTGATAAAGTCTCTCTCTCTACACACACACACACACACACACACACACACACACACACACACAGATGTAGCAGACATTTTAGATTTTTAGTCTATTTTCTTATCATACTGTCATTGCCTTTGCCAGGAAATAATGTTCGTAAATGTGAGGATGAAATTTCAAGGTCTACATATGGTGCAGAACACATTTAAGATCCAACCAATACTCTATTTAAGAGCTGTCATTGAAAATGGTCTTTTACACATGAGCAGAATTTTCTGAGCCAGACCTCTCAAATTTGACATTAACTGACATAAACTCAGCTGATTCTGGGCGTAATGTGTTCATCTGGAGAAAATCCTAGGCTTTTTTTGTGTGTGTGTGTGTGTGTGTGTGTGTGTGTCTTGGTATGATGAGATTATGTAATGGAAAATTCAGGTGAGAGAATGTGACGCAAGTTGTTAGAGAGACATGCAATAGGAAAGTCCTGATTGACATCCTGCAACAATCAGTATTGGGTTTGTGAACAGCCACATGTCCTAGTGTACATCATCCATCAACAGTGTCAGACAAACATTTATGTTCTTGTCAGCACGTATACATAGTCATGGTAGATCAGAACAAAACTGCATTCCATTAATTTTTATTACATTGATTGGCCCAAGGGAGGCACTCTAATTTTAGGTCAAATTAAGGTTATATATTTGTGTTATCCACTGGGATTACACATCATTACTGTTAACTGTTGCCATGTTGCAGATGTAATTTGGCCAAATATAAAATACACATTCTCATCCATTGCCAGTTGGGACAATATTAAGCCCCTTTAATTCAAGACTTCCAAACCGCAATCAGACTGCTGGGTAATACAAGCCATCTCAGATAAGTTAATTAGTTATACCAAAGAGTTTCACACAGCCAAAGCAACAAAGTCAGACAGCGGTGGACCGCGACCAGGAAAACGGTGGCTACTATAAATATTTAAAGACAAAGAAACAGCACAAAACATTTTGGCCTATTTCTTTTTCACCATCTGCATTATTAATGACTGTGGGTTAACCAGAGCAGGCCCATTTTGAGAGCTCACTAAAGAAAAGAAAAAGGACGTGGCCTTAATTTGTCGGCCAGTACAGATACTGGCATTTGATTTGCTCATTAATAATTTTAAAAGCATGTCTATAGAGATAATAAGGAAGGAAGGAAACGGGAGAGTGTTTGCTGGGGACACTGTTACTGGATACAGAGATCAAGACCAGGAGATCATTTCCAATTAAACAAGTAAAGATGAAGTGATTGCATGTCAGTCAGAAAGTAGGCAGAAGAGAAAATAGGAAGATTGGGGTTGCTCTAGATACATGATCCCAGGAGTGTTAATGACCCAATACTTACTTGAAGTAATAAAAGAGAGAGAGAGAAGTGAAAGGCATTGGAAGCATGGGGAAGTTGTTCATTTTACTTTAAACACTTAAAAGTTAAAGACACATTGTTCCACTGAGCACAAACTCAGTCGCATGGTCTCTCACATAAACACATACACAAAAACCTTTCCCTCAGTAGCCTGGGAACCAGAGCTGCAGAGGGTGATTAGGTAACTGCCTGCATGTTTGAATCAATAGCCTTCAATTTCTGCAGTCTCTGCAAACAGTAAGAAAATGACCTCTAAAAGGACAGCTTCTCTAAAAGTTTCAAATCCATGTCCAAGAGGCCAATAATAGGTCAGAAATTTAATAGAGCTTTTTGTCTTGCCAAAACACCAATCCTATGTGGGAAAAAAAGTTCAGAATCAAACCAAGAAAATGTTTTAGTTGTGGTTCAAGATCAGACAGTGATACCTACTGTGTGCTGGACTGAAAGGGGCCATTCTTCCATGGTGGTAGTAGAGTAGCCTACATGACACGAGTGCAGCAACTTTCCATGCCGTAATCTCAAAATCCTTCTCCAAAGCAATACTGTTGGTATGCATTGCATTGAATAGGCACCTGACTAAACTTTGAGGTAAGGGTTATTTTTGAAGTGGAAGTGCTCCGTCTGAGCTTTGTTCTTGTGTAATGCTCCTTATTCACAATGCGTACAAAATGTTAACAATAGAAGATTGGTGTGAATGACAACATAACATAAGCAGCTGAGTAAAAAGTCCCTTGTGCTATCTGCTGCAGTGGCTGGAACAACATTTTAAACCAGAGACAACACTTGTAGATGTGCATGTACCATTTTTTATCACAACATGAGAGTAAAGTGACTTTGACAGCGTCTAAAAGAGGAAAGTGAGGTTATGCTGCTCTTAGAGATAACCCACACTGGCCAAATATTTGCCCAACATCATGTTGCCATGTATGGGCTAAACAAACCTCATGTCTGTCTAAAAGAACTGATCTGGTTTACTTCAAGACACTGTTGAATTTCTCTTTGTGTAGAAACATGCAGTCCTCAGAAGAGAGAGATAGCGAAAGAGACGGAAATGAGGACAGATCGAGAAAGGCAGATTTAGTCTGTGGCATGTCTCTTGATGAAAGGACCATTTCTATCCTTTTTTAGTGATTGTTTTTCATCCCTCCCTCCCTCCCTCTGTCTGTTCCTCTCATTACTCAGTCTGATGTTTGCCCTGGCACTGCTTGGATGGCAGAAACGGCCATCACAACAGGAACCGTCTGCCCAGATACAAGTCTAATTCACTCAGAAAATATAAAACAAGTAGTTTCACACACTATATGTTGTGTGAAACTACTATTGTTCTCACAGTGAATGTACATAAAATTAAAAAAAGAAGTGGACTAACTCAAGCTGGAATTCTCACTGTAGACAGACTGCAATTTAAACTTCAAAGCTGCAAATGGTAATTTTGCTTTCCTGTCACCCCAGGTGTTAGCGGATGAACTGTATTACCGTCACAAAAGTTGTAACATCAGTAAACTATGCAATCCTCTGTCCTATATTTCCTCCTTCAGAGGCTGGTGATAACGAGAAAGTCTTTTTTACCTCCTCATGTTGAGAAGAAAATCTTGCTTCCTCAGTTTTAGTTCCTGTTGAACCAGAATGCTTGGGTGGGACAAAACAAAGGGGTCACTCAAGTTCAAAACCACTGGATATCAGTTGGCAAGAGGCAGGTTTATTTGATGGGAGGGGCAGCAAAGGGTGACTGGTCTGAGAGTCTGAGATTGTTTTATTGAGTGGAATTATTATTTTCAACTACTGGTGTAGCATGAGGTCATCTGTGAAGATAGACAGTTTTCCAGGAAGTGAGAGTATTGGAAAAAGCCATATTTTCCTGTCATGGGACCTGAAGCTTTTGCTGTTTGTTTGTGTGTGTTAGGGTTAGATAAATACTGGACACCTGGCTTAAACATAAGCATATGAAAATAGTGGGTAATATTGCTCTTTGTCACTGTCAGTTTTGAATGATCTTGAAGTTAAAAATATCATTATCCTTGAGTTTTTGTCCCACGCTTTAAATGACGTGATGAGTGACTCCATAGTCTGTAATCTCTAGCAGCATTCAATGCTAGTCACCTATTCCATACGTAATCCTTTTCAGAGCTTTAAATAGCCCTTTGAGAGCTGAGACAGGCAGTCTAAATGTGCCGGTCCATTCTCTCTTATAGTTATACAGTTTTGGTGGGTGGGAACTGATGACTCAGCACCACGTGGATCTCTGTGCTTTGTGTAGAAGAGGAGTGAGAATGTGGAGGTGCTGTGGGCAGGGCCAGTATGGAAATATGGCTGTTTCGTGTGTGTGTGTGTGTGTGTGTGTGTGTGTGTGTGTGTGTGTGTGTGAGTGAGTGTGTGTGTGTGTGTGTTTGTGTGCGTGTGGAACCACACCAATTGTGTATCCCAACTTACACATTGTATTGATTTCCTGGTCTACTGGCTCCCCTGCCAAATTCAGATTTTATACTTGAGGCAAACATTGTAGAGGTATATTAAGACTCAACACTCAAAGTTGCAGCTGCAGAGCTTCACACTCACACATGCCTCGGTTTGCTTCTCAAAACTGATAAGTTGTTGGAAACAGAGTCAGCCCCAGGGCAACTTGCTACAAGACAACTGAGGAAGACACGGCTGTACTCATAATACAGAGAAACCAGCATCCAAGGTAAAATATCAAGTTTCTAATGTTGCCAATCCTGTCCTGCCAGTGTAGGTCATTAAAATAATTAAGGAAATAATAATTTCATTATTTGCAGAGATGGAAGAAGTATTCAGATCTTTTGTTGTTTAATGCCACACTGTAAAAATACTTCCACAGGTAAAAGTCCTGCATGACACACTCCACAGTACAGTATAAATGGACTAAATGATTTGAGCTATTTTGCATAGGACTGCAACTTATGTTTATTTTGATGATTTTTTTTTTTTTATTAAATCCTTGTTTGGTCTATAAAAATGCAGATTGTTGTGAGACATTCCGCGCACACAATTACCCTGAGCCCAAAGTGACACATCAAAGTTAAATACTGCCAGTCTACAGTCTACTGTACACAATTAATAATAATATACATTCTAACTGTATGACTTTACGACCTGTGTGTGTGTATGTCCACTGCACAACCACGTAGTTTCACTTCAGTGTGTGTGTGTGTGTGTGTGTGTGTGTGTGTGTGTCTTCGGGAATTCACCTGGTTGACGTCACACATTCAGTCCTCTGCTCCGCGCGCAGCCATAGAGCAGCAGTATAGAGTCAGGCAGACAGAGGAACAGAGACCTTAAATTAACAGCAGCCAACTTGAGCACTTCCTTAAACACCATTGAGGATTTTGAAGTCGAACCTCCGGAAAAGCCGTGGTCCAAATAGCAAACCCGGTACAAAGAAGACACTTACCAGCTTGGCGGAAGAGGTAAGTCACAGTTTGTTGTGAAGCGGTTAAACTTGTTGGCGGTTGAGAAAACTTGAGCACGGTGACAGCTTGGACTACTGCACGTATTTGCCAGCTTGTTTGTAACGTCCTGGGTGTGAAGAGTGGCCTGTATTTGCTCTGGCACGGCTTTACTAGATGTATTGTCGCACAGAGAGGCAAAGCTCGATTGGAAACCTCGGCTGACATCAGTAGTAGTAGTAAAAGGACTTCTCTGGGAATGAGAAGAGTCGCTGTCGCGGAATGTCTCCCTCTCTCGCGTGTTACAGTTGGAGTTACGTAAGTTCTCTTAAGCCATGTTTCAGAGCTTGCAGGTCCGGGTAATGTCACAAAACTTTACTTGTCCCCAGTGATACTGTGAATACTCCATTCACTACAGCACCGGGAGGCCAGTGTGTGTGCTCCATACATTTTTCCAGCAAAGTGTTTCATCCTATGGCAACAGAGGAGTCTGTTTCAGTGATGTAGCCAGCTAACTCAGTGGAAAATATAAGTGGGGGTAAACGGTGGCGTTCATTATGCAAATGACCAACGTGATAAATAACAAACCAAAAAAAAAAGCGTGTATTTAGCTTTAACCTTTACCCCACTTAAAAGTCCCCTTTGTGATATGTTAGTGGATAAGCTTCCCATTGAAACACCTTAATACCATGCCTCGAATATCCTTTACTGAGGTGGTTCAAATTAAGTGGTTAAACCCATAAATAATTAATGTGAACAAGCTGACAAACGTATTATATTTTTGTTTATGCATGCTCAAAGTCACCCCTTAAAGTAACTTAATCCAGCCTGTTATAAAGGTATACAGTAAAGGGGTCCTCTTGGTGATCCTGCAGCTAGACTGACAAAAAAAAAAAAAAAGAGCACTGACAATAATAAGTCCCACGGATTGTACAGTGTGAAACTATTGATGTCATTGCTCACTGTACGTGCAGTCACGAAGTATAACCTAAGTTTAAATGTAGATAAGAATGTAGATAAGTGGCATTGTTTTGATTCCCAGGCTTCTTTGATCGTGGCATGGTTCGGCTGTGTCCTTACAGACAGAGATGATTAACAACAGCCCTCGGCACATTGCGGTCTAACTTGTACCAGAGCCGGTTTGCGTGATTCACCTGAGACCAAAGTCTACGAGCCTTAAGTGTCAAAGGTTCTTCCCTCGTTGCTCTCAGGTTTAGTAACTGTAATTGCCTTTACATATCTCTCCTACCATCATTCATTGCCTTTTCTGGGTGAAGTCTGTCATTGAGAAACAGGCCACACGCGATGAGAGCGATTTATTCACTGTCGCAAAAATAAGTAGGAGGACTAGTCTGGTGAAGATTACCCTGCATTCTTGTGGCTGTCAAGAAATCAGCCCTCTGAAACCACAGTAGCTGACATGACTTGTCAGCGCCACAAAACACCTTATCCTATTTGTGCAATGTTACTTCCATCTCTTACAAAAGTCTTGTGTCACACACTACAACACAATTGTGCATTTGTGGCAAGACTCTGTATCCTGCTGTTATCTTCTTGAGGCAATGCAGCTTTGTGAGCACAGGTAACACTATCTGCCTGCATCTGCCTGCAGTTACTGGTGTGTCAATATTGGCTTGTGGCTTCATGAGCTGCTTGGAGGACGCGGCTGGGACATCTGCTCAGTGAGGAGTTGCCCATGCAGTACTGATCCTTTGATAGTACAACACGCACATAAACACATCACTGACTCATAAAATTCAGACAATGTTTGGACTGATATGAGACTGTATTTGTGTGTATGAATAATTGATCATTTAATTTGAGACAGGATGGCAGAGTCAGCTTCAATAGGTGTGGCAAATGAAAAGTCAAAAACCATCAAGTAGTCACAAGCGTTGCGTATTAAAGGTCCAGTGTATAAGATTTAGGAGTCCCTATTTACGGCAGACCTGGAATATAATATGTGAAACAGTTTTTCATTAGAGTTTAACCAGCTGAAAATAAGACTAGTCATGTTTTTATTATCTTAGAATTAGCCTCAGTCCCTCTTCTCGTGTCCACCATGATGTAATACCTTTAAAACTGTTGAGGACTACACCTACCTTTTTTATTTTAAAGAGATAGTTGCAGATTTCTTTTACGGTTGTTTGAATTTTATACTCCATTGGGTAAAGTTGCACTGTTTGTAATAAGACAACATTACACTTTAATGCAGTTGATATATGTGATTTATTTTATTAACTGTAAAAGGTGTTTGTAAAGCTTATTTAACACGACTTTGGTACTGATACCTGGTGTTATTTTAGCAGTAGTTAAATATACAACAATATTTAGACCTAATACCAGCAAAACTTTGTACTGTTTGTTTGATGAGCCATAAAGTGTAAAAAAAAGAGTACAGTTTTGTCGTGATGTTCAACACATGATTCTACTTGAAAAACACTTGCTGTGATGCAGTTCCACACAGGCAGACACACAAACACAGGCGATCTGCTAAATCAGCACTGGGTGATGATAGTATGGCTCATCAGTTGCCCTTGGCCTCTTGTTACACTCTCTCTCTCTCTCTCTCTCTCTCTCTCTCTGTCTCTCTGTTACACACACACACACTCAACAATCATGCTATCCTGCTTGGCGTTCTTTGCTCGGATGCTATTTTGTCTGTCTTAACCAAGGCTTTGTGAACTGTGAGCGAGGCAGAAATGGACACCGCTCTTAATATGTGTGGACAGAGGACATACACACACACACACACACACACAGTGGCAGGATTCATTCCATGGTGGTATAGCAGGTTTGACACCATGCCAGAGAGTTTAGTGATACTCTAAGGGAAGGGAGATGAAAACCACAAAAGGTTATCAATCCACAACAGTTAAATTGAAGTTTGTACTGTCATGAACATCCAGTAGGTGTTTTTTAACAGCTTGGTTAATGCACAGAGAATACATGTATCACAGCTAACAACAGCCATTCCTCCGACATTGACCTTGAACCAGCCGCCTCATCTCTGGTGGCATTCTGCTTCAAATCACATTCACTTTTCTTTCCTGTCCTACTTTGCCCTGATCGCTGTGTGAGAATTAAACCTCATAGAAGGGCAGTAAAAGGCATATTTTAAAGTTGTTTTTTTTTTGCCTGAAGGTGTTGGCATCTCTCCAGACAACATCTGTAATATACTGTCTGTTAGCATAACCTCTGTGTGTGTGTTTGGGGAGGGGGTGTTAGAAATTAACCTTGGTTAGTGAAAGAAAGCAAAGCTTTGATTCTTACAAGCTAGTCTCCACTGAAATTCATTAAAGGCTGCTTTGTTCAAGGTTATTAGTGTGTGTGCGCTCACAGGTACAGTTATGAGCTTTCAAGACAGTGTTAATGCGGGAATAATAACATGCCAAATAACCTCAGTGAGTGACAGACTTGTGGATTATGTTTTATTTGCACAGTTTATCTGTACAAAGCTGTAATTTTCACAGGTTTTGGGTATTCCCCAGCAAACTACACGATTGTCTTTCACCATCCACATTTGAATACAGATCAGGACCTAGATAATCTAGAAAATCAGTCAAAGTGAATTTAGCCGAGTGCGTTCTAGTTTATATATGTCACCTACAGTCTAGTATCACAGTAAGGAACAGTCCTATTCCATGATCACTATTTAAGTTTCACTGTGGGTGGATTGTTTTTTTTTTTGTTTTTGAGCTATCCTAAAGAGCAGTTCAGGGTGCAGTAGATGTTTACACGCACAGCTACACAGGTTATTAGCTTTCAGCATGAGTGTCGCCTTGCTGAGCCTAACCATGCTTGTTCAGGTTCATTATAATCATGTGGAGCATGTTTGTTCAGCTCTAATTTGCCAGGCCATTGACTGGCCCTGCTACATCCAGCCAGGCTTGTTGTGGGCTTTTGTATCTTCCACTCAGCCTTGAAATGCCACTCTCTTTTTCATTTTGTGAAGACAGGGACAGTCTATTGAAATAACTAAAAGGTGTAAAAGTAATTGAGTAACTAAAACGTGCTTTGATCACATAGGGTTCATCTCTGTGTGTCCTGATAGTGATTACAAAACATATTAAAATATGTCTAACACTTCCTGTTACAGATTTGCTTGACAATGCTGATTGACAATGGTCAACTTCCAGTTGCCAGAAACCACCAAACTTGACACATTCTCACAGTGGTTTGTACGATATCAACTGACATTTTCTATTTAGGTAATGTTAGGTAAATTTGACATTGCTATGACATATTTATTTAGGTTTGCATGACTACAGCTTTCATAACAGGTTGATCTGTTATCTGTGTCCTAGTTTCCATCTTTTAGCTTTATTGAGCATCCTGTCAGGGCAGTCTTCTGCTGTTCCTAAGGCAGACATGATTTACATCTTCTTACAAAGCCTTCTGTGCTATGTGCTATGTCAAAGTGGGTTTAATTAGTTCTACTGATTTGCCTTTTTAACAGCAGGTATTTTGACTTGTCATTGTAGGAAAAGCACAGGTGTTGCAAATAATATTATCAATGTTCTATTGAAGTGTCTCACTAGGCCAGTGTTTGACAGGGAGCCAGCATGCACAGTACCAGAACCCTGAAACCGAAGCAGCTCAACTGAATTCAGCCATGTTTTTCTTTGGAAAAAGGCCCAATTCCCACGTGTATGTCTAACTGCATTCGGTCCTGAATATCTTCTATAGTAAAGGATGATGATGATGGTATTTTCATTCACATCATATGAACAATGCAGTACATAGACTCCCAATTTAAAGGAAATATCATTTAACCATAATTACCATAAACATATTTTAAGCCATCGTGTCACAGACACTTGTATCCTTCCTGGGATACAAAGGGATTCTTCCTGGGATTCTTCATTTCTTGCTTGTTTCAGGATCTTTATGACTTGAGTCTGGCAAGTGAAACACATACTTAGTTTGACTGAGGTCAGGTAGCTGACTTAACTGTTCAGAGGACAAGAACATTCCACTGTCTACCCGTAAAAAAAAACATTTGGTTTCCTTATGTGCATGTTTGAGGTAGTTTTCCTGCTGGATTGTCCTTAAATTGAGACTTTATATATAGTTTAAAGAAAGTTTTACAATGCGGGATAAGCACCATTGCTTCTTTTGATGTAAATGAACCCTCCTTGTAATTATGGAGCAAAAGTGTGGCTTAGTTGGAGTAAGGGTTAAGCATTCATCAATGTTGTTTTGTCAAACATTTACTATATAGAATTAAAGTATCTTGTAAAAGGGATCAAGACTCTCTTTTAGCCTTTGCATGTGGCTCTGTGGCTGAGAAACATATCATTTACCTACAGGGATTAATTAAATATTAATGATCTGCTAATCTCTTCCATTTGTTTGTGAATTTACAATTCAACTTTACTAAAAGCAAGTTGCTATCATTAGTAGCACAAAAGAGTAATGCAACGATTCATGTTATTGTTCTCTGTTATTGAACCTGTTGTTCAGACCTGCTGCTGAAACGTTTCCATACAGTAGTGCCCCAACCTGCTAGACCTGCTCCATCACTTCTTCCACATCTGCACTTATTCAGTACATACCAAACCTGTGACTTGTTTGTGCTGCATCACCGATTATGGCTTTGATTGTAGTTTGTCTATTGTAGACAATCACACAACAGTTATTTTTGTCTTGTTTATTATGTTTAATGTAGATAATGCAATGGAGGATTGGTTTCTCCTCAGTACAACTAACATTTATTTTCCTTGTTGTTTCCTCCTTATGTTATGTTATTAGCTACGTAGTAAAATGTCCTGCACAACATAGGATTAAAGGAACATTAGACTGCACTAACTACCGTAAATATGGATAGTTGTACATGTGTATTTATTAAGAGTTTATTATTTATTATGATCAAAAACTAGAATGTCTAGAACTAGATCACTTTGCTAACAGCAAACATCAAGCAAGTGCAACGACACAAAAGAATGCAGCCAGCTAATATAATAAAGTCCAATAACAAGATTCCCAGCTCGGAATCTGTCTTTCAGCCTTTTATTTCATAAAGCTCTCACTAAAGACAAAAAATCAGTCCCAGATTTACTCTTGTCTGACTCGGTCACTCTAATATTGGCTAACAGCAGCTATAGTTTGCAGTAGTACACTTTAGTGACAACTAGTCAACTGTTGATTTACTGGCACAGTAGCCAGAGGACATCAAGGGAAAAACACAAAACATTTTCCAATAGCACAAAGTTACAGAGCGCAGAGTTGAAATGACAGAGACACCATTCACCAATTACATGTCAGCGTAACATTAAATTTATTAAAAAAATATAATGATATAGCTGTTTAATTTTTGATCTTATTATTATTATTAAATAGTGATTCTGAAATGAACTCAAAGCATGCTGTTGATAGGCAAGAGGAATTTTCGTGTCACTGAAAGTGGTATTTAATGGCGCACTCTACTTACATCTTGTCCTGTTTTTCGCATACTGTGCCTTTTTCCTGTTAGTGTATAATTTATAAATTCTTTTGTGCTGTACAGACTTAACACTTACAGCACAGGCAGGTAGTCTAGCTTTTACATTTCTGGTACTTGGCAGTCAGTCTAGGACAAAAGGTAAAGACTTACTTGAGGGTAACTTAATAGTTCCTTGAGGCCTCAACACACACACCTACACACACACACACACACACACACACACACACACACACACACACACACACAAACTCAGTTCTCTCCATCTCACCGGAACCTCATTGTGGCTGGACCTAGTGAAGGCAAATCTGGTACTATCATTGAGTCTGAGCACTCCTCATGTCCACCAGCCGTCTTTCAGTGTGTTGTCTATCTTTTTTTCTTTCCCTCAATTTTGCTCTTTTCCTCTTCCCACCCCTTTCCCGGTTGCTCATTTTTTCCACCCTCTCTGGGGAAACAAGGCCCTCTCTTTTCTATGCACCAAAGCCAGTGGACATGTACATAAGAGTGTGTGTGTATGTGAATAATATTGTTTGTGTTCATATGTGTGCTTGTTTGTGTTTGCATGTGTGAACAATATTATGAACGCTCTTAACTTTGTCGACACTTTACTGAGAAAACATCACTTGTTTGGGAGTCTTTAGCTTCCAGGATCAGTCAAAGCCTTCAGCAGCAACAGCAGAGATGTGCTATCCTCAGCACAGTGGAGATACTGCTTAGGACAATGCACAATTCCCCCAAATTAATTGGCTAAAGAATATATGGAGCTAACTTGACACATGACATGCATGTACACTATAGAAGGTGCGGACTTGTTCAGTCGCCTCTCTAGTACCTTATGCAAGTTTGTACTCTTTACATTTGTTTAAGTATATTTAAGTATAGGGATATGGTCAAGTCACCGTTGTGTAAACTGTATTCCTGCAAGACAAGTTTTTCAAATGTAAACTTGGTAAAACAACAAGTCCATTTCTGTGTCCATCTCTGCATCCACCACAACATAGGAGGTAACACCAAGATAGACACCTCTACCAAGAATCATGCTAGCCACAGTACAGGCGTGGGACAATAAACAACCTCTGTGGCTGTATCAGTTTTCAACAAGATATGATGGTACCTGTATGTTTATATGTGACAGGTAAACTGAACTGAACTGATTGCATTCAGTTACTGTAGCTTTATCCCAATACCACACAACTACATGCATAGACACTTTCTATGAATATATTTGGAGCTCTGTTTCCTCCAGGTGCTCCAGTTTCTTCCAGAATCATTGGATTAGAAAATTGCTTGTCGGTCTGTATGTCAGCCTTGTGATGCTCTAGCAAACTGCGCAGAAAACGTGGCGATAGATCAAATGCAACATACGCAGCACATGTAACTCTATGGCACACATGTTGTGTGTTTTATTGTTTGATTTCATCTTGAATTTTGTGTCTACTGGTCAGTCAGTCCCAAATATATAAGTTAGACTTTGCTCACATTAAACTAGACTGTTGACAGTTTCTCACTTATGTGCTGGCTACTGAGTAAGGCTGTATTCAAACCAAGTCAGGCATTACCAGCCCTCCTGTTCATTAGAGTCAAAGTAATCCTTATGGGCTGCAGTGTTGGGGCCCGCAGGGGATGCTGAAAAAACATAGCGACCTGCTTCCTCCTACACACTACACGTCCTTGGTGAGCTGATTTGAGCTCAGTGACCGATATATTTTTTAATATATATATAATAATATATATTATTATTTCGTTGACAGATTAATTGTTGTAGCCCTAATTCACAACTCAGAGCTGTATAGTGCAGACACTGTAGCATCTTGTACTGCTGAGTTTCCTCTTCATCCCAAAAAATTTAGAATTCTTAGGAACCTAAAACTTACTCTCTCTAAAATTCTGCATTTAGAGACACTCTGCAAACAAGCTCATATGTGATCTAGATCATGTACATGTATTACAGCACACACCGGTTCAGTCACTCAGGATGCTAATATGTGATCTAGATCCAACCAGAGCTTAAAATAGCATCTAGTCTACCTTTGTAGACTTTGCATGTACATGTATTGCAGCACACACCGGTTCAGTCACTCAGGACCTCATAAAGGATGACATTCAGCTATGTGTAAAGGAACATGAACACAAACAAAGCTTTCCTCCTTATGAAAGATTTATTATTTAAGCAGTATCCAGGAAGCTACAGGTACAATACATTCATGTCCAGGAGTTGAATGTACATATTCGTACTCCCTTGAGAGAAGGACATGTCTCTGTGCATTTTGCTTTCAGGAATTACTATAAATATAATTTCATAGAACTAACATAGAACAGAACTTTATAGAAGCTAAACATTGTACAGTTAGAATGGCTTGCTTCAAATCAGAGGTGTGCTGTGTCTCTGATATAACTATTAATAAATCAAGATTATGTTAATGGTGCAAGAGACTAAAGCTACACAAGCTCAAAATGTGCAGTGTGGAGGAATTCTCTGGGATTTTTTTTTTTTTTTTTTTTGCTGCTTTGGGAATTAGGATGTGGGCTAACATGTCCTCTGGGTCCTGCTAGTCTGTGACAACATATGGGTGACTCAACCGCCTTGCTGACATAAAAGTAAAGTAAATATTTCTTAGTGCAGTTTTTATACAACATGAAGCTTCACTGACTTCTCTTCTTTTGTCATCTTTTTTTAACAAGGCCCCTAAAAGAGGGCAGTACTATCACACCATTAAACTTTGATGATTGTATCTTTGAGGAAAACATTCATTACCCTTCTTTATAGGGAGACTCTTACACACTATTTTGTAATAATTGTGTGTTAACATGTTCTCAATGACTGTGTCAAGGCTTCTTCAAACCCCTCAAGAAAACCTTTAAAGAGGAAATTTACAAAACACGTGCTAGTAAATCTACTAGTGGAGCAATTCAGCTTAAATGATGCAAGCGAGTGGACCCTTTTGCAAGCTGTGTTTTCTGTTTCAGTTTTACACTTTTGAAATAACGTGTTGGACTTTAGTTTCACTTGAGGTGCAGTTTAGTGCAGCACATACACCAAAAGAGCATGAATCCCCTTACAAATTACTGGGTATTTTTGTCAATATAATGGATCCAATACTTCATTTTTCAGATATGGCCTGCAGACGGCTTGATGCTGCATTTTTAAAAAAGGCATAGCAATAAACTATATATAGAGAAGCAGCAAAACTGAGGCTAGTGTTGACAACTGATGTAGTTCTCCAAAAAATCCTTTTAAAGAATGGCATATGTACACATCCAACATAGTAGAGACAGATGGGAATAAACAGCATTCAAGACCATTATTTGCGTTGGAAAACGTCCCACAAAATCAGTGCGAGTCCAGTAGCAAAGGGACTTGACTGCTTATCTTTTAACTCTGTTTTTTCCTAATACTGGGACTCTGTCTTGGAAATGTTATCCTTTTGAGTTTCTGTTTATTTTTTCATTCCTTTATTCTGCTCTCATGCTCAGTTTGGCATTACCACTCTGTTTCTTCTTCTCTTATTACTGGCAGGTAGTTTCCACAGTTGTGTCTTGGATTGGAAACAACTTCTACTTCCTCAGTAGTTCCCTTTTGAGAACAGTGTTAGCCACCAACTCTCTTCCTTCTTGTTTTAAGAACAGAACTTAAGCAATCGAAGTGCAAGATGAATGTCCTTACTATGAATCTATCTTTGTTCCAGGAGGCTTAGGTGAGAGGTCACCATGGCACCCTTCCTGCGCATCGCCTTTAATTCTTATGACGTGGGCGCACTGCCTCCTCTGTCTGACCCTCCAATCTGTGCCATCAAGATGAAGGAGTCTGTCAGCACAGGTATGTGCAGATACACACACATACATACAGAGACCAGATGTCCTGAGTTTAATTGCCTTAATATAAGCACACTGGTTCGCTACCTGAGACTTTGTGCTGTAGTCATTCCTTTGCTGTGACTTTCTTGAGAAAGAAAAAGTACAAGACAAACATTTAGTTCCAGATGATAATCCCAATCTTGTTTCACAGAGCGAGGAAAGACGTTGGTCCAGAGGAAGCCCACCATGTATCCAGCCTGGAAGTCCACTTTTGATGCTCACATTTATGAGGGACGTGTCCTAGAAGTGGTCCTCATGCAGAGCACTGAGGAGCCGCTGGCTAAGGCCACAGTTGGTGTATCTGTACTCGCAGAACGCTGCAAGAAGTCAAAGACAAACAGTCGTGCTGAGTTCTGGGTGGACCTTCATCCTTCAGGGAAGGTCCAAATGGCTGTGCAGTTCTTTCTGGAGGACACTGATGCAGGTAAACCTGCAACCTGGCTTCAAATGTTTAGTCATTTTCTTAACACTAGATGTGTATGAGAAGAAGACATCAAGGAGTTAAAGTTTAGAAAAAAGAAAAAACGACTTTAAAAATGTTTTATAAGATTTCCCCAACAGTAGCCAAGCAGTCTATTTCTGTCTTGACATTTAGATTGAAATATTGCTAGTCTGATTGGAAATATGTGACACTGCATCACCTTCTAACTGAAGCCAACCAAGTTCAAACTAGTGAGAATGGCACAGGCTGAAATCTCTCATGTCAAATGACCAAAAATATTCCAGCTTTGCCAAACAATTGTGTATTCTTGTAGGACCCTATCAGAAAATATGTTTACACTGGCTTTAAAACAAGTTCCCTGACCGGGAATCGAACCCGGGCCGCGGCGGTGAGAGCGCCGAATCCTAACCACTAGACCACCAGGGACTGACATACCTTGAGGAAAATGATAATCTGTCAGTCATAGCTGTTAAGGGGGAAAACCCCTGATCATTTTCCCCTTCCTTTTTTCCCCACTACTCTCTTTAGGCCCACAGAAAATCAATTTCAGTCAGTGTTGATATATAATGCCCTCTACTGGCAGAAAGGTGGTAAATATCCTCCTATGCTTTCTTTTTTACACACAGCTACGCTCTACATGCTAAGTGTGGAGTGGTCACGCTCTGGGCAAACTGCCCCACAATAAACTTTCTACCGCATGCTGTCAAGGGTTAATCTACATGCGAGTTTCATATCTCTTACTGAGCTGACTACAGGTGTGTCTCTGTAGCTAATGCAATTCTTTTACTGTGAATAAGTAGCAAAGATAGTGACCACAATGATGAATGTATATGTATGACTCAGCATATGTAATGAGAAGTGTACTAATACTTTTTCTCTTGTGTACTTGCATGTTTCTATTAGGGTTTCAAATGCAAATGCAAATAATAATAACAATAACTTTAACTCTGTTATAAAAAAACAGAGTTTTACAAAGTGCCTTACAGAGCACTAGACCCAACAAATTGACAGAATCAAAGAAAATAAAAGAAATCATAAAAGAAATCACAATTAATAAACATAAAAAATGAATAGATACAAATTAAAAATTCATTAAAGAGATAAAATAGATAAAAAAATAAAAATAGATGACATCACAAGCCAGTCTGTAAGTGAGTTTTAGTGATTTAAAAGAATTCACTGCCTTATCTCCTCAGCCAGGTCGTTTCAGAGTTGAGGGGCCATGATCGAAAAGGTGCGATCACCTCTAGTTTTTAACCTTGACTCTGGATCCACCAGAAGTGACCCACCTGAGGATCTAAGGGTCATAGGGGGTTAACATGTAACATGTAACATCCATGCATTTTTATTTATTTATTTATTTTTGTGTGTGTTTTCATTAAGAGTTTTATATTTATATGATCTTTATAAGGTCATTTAAACATGTTGAATACCACAATAGCACAATGATCCACTATTGGCAGCTTGATCTTTTTACTATCAATATCTGCTTTAAAAGTCCTATTTTAGTGTCACATCAGCTGTCAGAAGCGGAAGTGCAGGAGAGCAGTGCTGGCTCGCAGTGCTGTATTCAGCTGCCAGCTCACCACCCCAGACAGGGAACCCAGTCTATGGTAGTCACTGGGATCGGTGAGATTTACAAACTGGCTCCGTTCAGGGGGAGTTTCTGCGTGGGAGCAGCACAGTCAGGGGTTCTCTTTTCAGAGTTGGGTAGGGTCATGAGTCTACTGTTGTGAAAGAGCTCCATACACCATCAGCTCCCTCCTACACACTCCACAGGTTTCCTGAAAAGCAGCCCGGGGTATTTTTAGGCATGTGTGAACAGCCCTCCACACTGTCTGCCTCTCTTGTCTGTCTTATTTCTCTTGCCCTCTCTCTCACTCCCACTTGCTTGGCTCAGCTCACTGAAGCACTGTCCAAACGTAAACATCTGTCACTAGAATGGCAGAGAGGAAATTAGTTTATCTCCCTCACCTCATCACTCTTTCCACTTTTCCCTGTCAATCAAATGTCTCTTTAGGAACTACTGCTTTTTTTGAATTGTCCCTCCCTCTCTTCCATCCACCCACCTACCCTCTCTATCTCTTTCAGAGTTTCTGCCTTCTTTGTTTACTTCTCTCACGCCTCTTTGTTGTCTTCTCTGGTTGACATTTGACCCCACCCCGTGGACTTACATCACTGGGGGATGCTTATCCGAGAGGCATTTTTCTGTGTTTACTCTCAAGTTTAGCAGCAGTGACTTTGGCTTTCCTCTATAGCTAATAGGGCCTTTAAACTAAAAACCCCTTGTTCATTATAGGTAATGAGTCGTGATGACTGATTTATGATAATAAACATATCAGGAACATCAGTAAAACTCCTCCTACCTCATGGCATGCCTGATACTATTATATTAGTCTCTAGAAATCATTAAAAGTGTATTTGAATAATATTTCACCGAACTATGTAACACAACACATATCTTGAATAGAATATAAATACAGCTGTTTGTAAATTGATCTCTTCCCACAGTGGCGTGTAAGCCATCAGTAAAGGCTACTCCAGAGGATGGAGTCACAACCCTCAACAGGAGGAGAGGAGCTTTCAAGCAGCCCAAGGTTCACATGATCAAGAACCACGAGTTCACAGCCACCTTCTTCGTCCAGCCCACCTTCTGCTCTGTCTGCAGAGATTTCCTGTGGTGAGATGCCAAGTCCTGCCTTTGTTACATTATGGCACTATTATGTTTAGCTGGTTAGCATATCAAATACCTCTTTCACTTTGACTTTGACCTTCAGTATGTTTTGAGTATCTGCTGAATTACAGAGAGACACTGAGGTAGCAATTTCCAATACTGCTCTGTGCAGTGCTTTTCCAGAAGCAGCTAATTTGCCTGTTTGTTTGTCTGCATTATTATTATAATCAGCATCGAGTTTTGATTAAGATGCCTCTGGACTGGCTTTGATAACTCCAGACCTTTTGTGCTATTGCCAACTGTATGTTTTTTGGGCACCAAATCAGACAAAAAATATCAGTTGTCCAATGAGAAAAGTCCAGCCCCCCAAGGGTGTTTGTCAAAAGACCAATTAGTGGCGGTTCTAGTTTCCTAAATGGGGCAATCCATGGGGGTTAGTAATGGTAGAAACAACAGCAGGACTGCTATTGTGAGAATGAGTCACTGTCTTGGGAAATCCCTCAGAGCTGTCATGTTGTGTTCCAATAATGTCAGCAACATTAACCTGTTAGGCAAGCCCTTACCCTATTACCAGTGTACAGTATGATATATCCCCTTTAGAGACAGGCTAGAGGAAATCTAATGTTGTTGTAGCCTGTGCATATGTGTGTGACTCTTTGGCTACTTATCATTTGAGCATTTTTATATAGTTTTGCTCTCATGATCTCTGTGAAAGATATCTTCCAGTTATGATGATATCAAATGAATCATTGCTGTGTCAACTGTATTAAAAGGTCTCTCATGCTTTTTTTGTACTTGTGTAACACTTTAGAGAAAGGTCTATGTACAGTACAGAGGTAGTTTCATATTGGTTGTATAAACTTGTATACTGTACTTGTATTGTCTGCACACAAGCTATGGAATATCATTATCATAACCACAATCATAACAATGAATATATATATATTTATAATAGTATATATATTGCTCTAATATCAGAAGACATTTTCATTAGTTATGCCAAAAGAAAACCCTTTTATGCTTCATGTCAACCGTCACAAGAGTTTAATTACATTCTTTTTTCCCATATAGGGGCCTCAACAAGCAAGGCTACAAGTGCAGACGTGAGTGTTTCATTATCTACTGCATTTTTTATTACTTTTTACCCTTTTGAGTACTTTACAGATAACACAATATTTGGTCATTTGTTTCATCCAGAATGCAATGCGGCAATCCACAAGAAATGCATCGAAATAATCATCGGCAGGTGCACTGGAACAGCGGCCAACAGTCGTGACACTGTGGTGAGCAAAGTTAATGTTCTCCAACATCAATGCAAAACCTCACCTCAGATCTGACACTTACAATGACTGCATTTAAGTTTTATAGTTTTAGCCTTTTTCATTTTCTCCAGCTATGGATTGATAATGACTGTCCTGTATCCAGTTTTATTTTATGACTTACGGCTCATTCACTGTTATGAAGTATTTCATTAATCACTAAGTCAAGGCATAAATTCTTTAGTACAACCAAAGTACAAATAAAACCAATATTAGATTCAATATTAAAATCACTGGAGATGTGTATCTTCTGTTTCAGAGCTTCACTTTGACTTTAACCTGCCACAAAGCAAATTCAAATTGCAGAACATATATACGTAGATGCCCATGTGTCTACTTTAATGATCAGATAGTGGCTTCCTGTAGGTTCAATGTATTTTTGTGTGTAGTTCCAGAAAGAACGCTTCAAGATTGATATGCCTCATCGCTTCAAGTTCTATAACTACAAGAGCCCCACATTCTGTGACCACTGTGGTAGTCTGTTGTGGGGTCTCTACAAACAGGGCCTTAAATGTGAAGGTGAGTCTAATGTGTTTGGTTGTTTTTTGTCTTAGATGTTAGATGAATTCCCTTTCTATGCTTGACTGATCTATTTTTCACACCTCTGACTAGACTGTGCCATGAACGTACACAGTTACTGTCAAAAGAAAGTGGCCAATCTGTGTGGGATCAACCAGAAACTACTGGCAGAGGCTCTCTCTCAAGTCTCCCAGGTTTGCAGACTAGAAATATGTTTATTTTAGTTTGGTGTTAGTGCTTGTATGTTGTCTGCCAGTCAGTGTTAGAAGAATAAGATGAAATGATTGATTGTCACTATACAATGTCAAGAATGTTTCAGCAAATGTTTTTCATCTCTAGAAATCTATGAAGAAGTCTGACGATTCCAATACAGCAGACATTGGGATCTACCAACCTCTCAACCCATCTGCAACAGCAGACCCTAGTGGTAAGATGTGTTCATTGTAGTGCATACTGTACTATACTGTTCTAAGTTAATTGTGTGTGTGTGTGTGTGTGTATGTGTATATTAATATTGTTATATTGTGTAACTTTATTTACACTCTCAAGCCTTTATCCTTTTATTGTATGACTTTGCATATACCTTTGCATTCAAGTTTGCATATGTATTTACTCTGTGGTTGCAAATGTGCATTTATAACAGATGGCAAAAACAAGGCACATGAAGGCTTGAGCCCAGCACCAACCGCACCTACCGTTTCCCAGGTACGCCTCACCCTTAACCACCTGGTATTCCACAAGGTGTTGGGGAAAGGCAGCTTCGGAAAGGTAAGCCCCATGGTTCCCATCTTAAAATCCTTTCCTGAATTTAACATGAAATGATTGCATAGCATTGAAATGGACCCCAACGTTGGGGTGGAAGATTATTTTCAGATAACAAAATAGCTGCAGGGCAACATTTGACAAAAACATACAGTCTGTGAAAGTTAACCTATTTGAGGATAACGGAGAAGCAGAGGAAAGAAGGTTCATTTATAACCAGACCCATTGCAGTCTGGTGTATCAAACATCCAGTGTCCCCATGGAGGTACACTGAGATCAAGCATGTGAAAACACAGAAAGTGGAGGAGATAAAAATAACCTCCTCATTTTGATTGTAATTTGCTATGATTGTATTCCATGAAACTGGTGTGATCACGGTGAGTACTCATTCTGAGTGGCTTTTAACACCTCAGGTGCTGCTGGCTGAGCTGAAGGGGCAGGGGCAGTATTTTGCTGTGAAGGTTCTGAAGAAGGATGTAGTCCTCATGGATGATGATGTTGAGTGCACCATGGTTGAAAAGAGAGTCCTGGCTCTCGCCTGGGAGAACCCATTCCTCACACACCTCTACTCCACATTCCAGTCTAAAGTAAGCAGACAAATACTAAACATCTGTGAGACAAGACAAATGTATAAATGCATTTTCCCTGATCGAGAATGAACAAGGCCCAGAGCAGCAAGGGCAACAATTCCCAGTCCCAAGACAAACACTCTCACTCCCTCTTATCTGAATCCATTCTCTCTCACACACTTTGTCTCATTTGTCTGTGACAGTGAGCTGACAGTAATGTGTTGTTTGGACAGGAGCATCTCTTCTTTGTAATGGAGTACCTGAACGGAGGCGACTTGATGTTCCACATCCAAGACAAAGGCCGCTTCGATCTCAATAGAGCCACGTAAGTATACAGAAATACTGTGTAAAGAACTATGAGTAATACGGCAGATGTCATTTACCACAATGGTGGATCTGTAACCTTAGCTCCTAATCACACTAAATCTATGTTTAATGGTTGTTTTGCACATTTTAACCTTCAGGTTCTATGCTGCTGAGATAATTGTAGGACTGCAGTTCCTCCACTCAAAAGGAATTATCTACAGGTAAGACCAAACAGCCACAGCCACTGTTGTTTGCAGTCTCTATGTTCAACCTGTTACTACTCTGTTTGGATTTTAGCACAGCACTTCAAACAGAATATACTGTGGTGGAACTGGTTTTACATTGTTTTTTATTTCTCCTTCTGTCTTTCCTCAGAGATCTGAAGCTGGACAATGTGATGTTGGACAAGGATGGACACATAAAGATAGCTGACTTTGGCATGTGCAAAGAGAAGGTGTTTGGAGAGACCAGAGCCACTACATTTTGTGGGACACCAGACTATATCGCACCAGAGGTTAGCATCAGGGCCTGTCTGATGTCTCATTTCACCCTACTACATTTACTTCAAACATTTGTATTCTGTAATTTTGTTTAGAAGTAGTAGTTTTTTATTGTGAAGCCCATTTCTGTCATATTCACTGTCTATATGCCCCCTAGTGGTCATTAAGAGTCGTGCCATTGTCGTGTCAGTACATACCATCAAACTAGTTATTTATTTGGCTTCTGCTATACTTGTGACCAAGAGCAGAATGATTGTGTGTGTCTTTGTTCTACTTACTAACCTCTGGTGTGTTTTGTGTCTCATCTCAGATCCTGCTAGGACAGAAGTATACCTTCTCAGTGGACTGGTGGTCTTTCGGTGTGCTGGTGTATGAGATGTTGATTGGTCAGTCACCTTTCCAAGGGGATGATGAAGATGAACTGTTTGAGTCCATCAGGTCGGACGTGCCTCACTACCCTCGGTGGATCACCAAGGAGGCCAAGAGCCTGCTTGCGCTGGTAACTATCAGGATTCATATATATTGTTACCAACAACAGTATAAAAAATGGACAGACTGGAATGGACTTCATTTCCCAGCCACGGAGGTTGTTGCTTGGTTGTTACGCACCTTGCTTCACATAGGCAGAGACAGTATTTACATCACACACGAATGGTTTTCAGTGCATACATTCATCCCTTACACAACATAGCATTACAGTGTGTATTTTCTGTAATCTAAGTGGCTGTCTTCATCATTATTGCAGTTGTTCGAGCGAGACCCCAGTCGCAGGCTGGGCGTGGTGGGAGACATCCGTGTGCACATGTTCTTCAAAACAATCAATTGGCCGGCACTGGAGAAGAGAGAAGTGGATCCTCCTTTTAAGCCCAAAGTGGTATGAGCCTATGATTTTGTTTCTGAACAAACATTGTAGTACCTGAAACCCATTTGTGTAAATTTGCATGCATCCAGGATACTGATTACTTCAGTATGCTTTGTTACATTAACTGGACTGAAATCCCTGATCTGCCACCCACAGAAATCCCCCAGTGACTGCAGCAACTTTGACCGAGAGTTCCTGAGCGAGAAGCCGCGTCTCTCCCACGCAGACAAGAACCTCATCGACTCCATGGACCAGGCAGCATTCTCTGGCTTTTCCTTTGTCAATCCCAGACTTGAACACATGATAAGCAAATGAAACAAAGTGGCTCCCATAGGAACATGTTCTGGGCCCAGCACTTCAAAATATACTCTTATTCCATTATCTATATCTTCGTATGGTCAGAGTTCTACTGGATGGATAACAAGAACATCTTTAGTTCCTCAATCAGAGGATGAGGTAAAAATGAAACCAGGATGTTTGCTGGCATCTACAGAAATAATCATGTCTCAGCTGTCAAACTGTATAGGTGTATAAAAGAGTTTAAAGGAAATTAAGGGAGATTTTTTTAAGTAACCAGTGCTACGCTAATCAATGCATAGGAGGACAGTCAATGATGCTTTCTGTCTTTTCTTACTTTTCTGTGATTTTTTTTTTCTTTGTGATCCCACTTTATATCTATACAAATCATCTATTGTACTGTATCTGAAATTTAATTCACAGGAATCTGGACACCATTACTTAGTTATACAAGTATATACACCCGGCGCTGCACATGCAAGTCAAGAGTTCAGCACCATATTCACTCTCATCCCGTGTGCTTTGCCTACTGTATGTCTCCTATTACACTCCATCTCTGTGTGTTTGTGTCTTACCACATACATACAAGTGTGCAGTGTGCAGGTATTCTTTTTAGATGCAATTGGTGCTACTGTAGTCTGTAACATCACCTGTCATTAAATGAACACTCAGTTGATCCCAGATTCTGTGATGTCAATATCTGGGTGACAGATGTAGGCATCATAGAAAGAATTGTGCTTCAAACCTGGGAAATTTCAATCCATCTGAATTGAAATAATGTTATTGCAGAACCAAATAGTCTCCTCCCTCACTGGCTACATTGTGTTGAGATACAGGAGGTGCTCTGAGCACACCCCAGAGTCTCACATGCCTTCAAAAGAATTCATAATTCATGTTTTTTGTTTTTGTTTTTTTTTAAGTTTAACACAGAATTTCTACAAGGTAGTCATCTAGTCTTTTGTGTGCCATTGGTGTCCAACTTCTTGTTGTACATCAAACTGAAGCATTGTGCAAACAATCATTCCATATATAATATTAAGTTTCTGGGCTGTCATCAGTCTTACTGGAAGGTTGCAACAATGGTACACATATATTGTTGCAAGATGTGTCATTTTGTGTAGGAGGGATGGGTATTTCACTGTAAACACAGGGTTTTATGTGTGTTATGATACTTGAATGTAGGAATTTTAACGTGAAAATAATAGTGCTGTATATGGAAGATGAATATGTATGTTAACAGGAGCTGTCTGAGTAATGGGTGCACTTTTTTACTCTCCTCGTCTTTTACATCTGATTATAAATAAAAACAAACATAATTATTCAAAATACCTATTGACAAGTGTCACTTGGATTCTTGCTTAAATGCATTTACATGTGTTGTAGACATGTATGTCATAAGGCATCATATGTAGAGCTCTTATAAAAACAAAACTCTGGTTGTAAAGACTCACATACCATAGAAATTCCAGTACTAATCACTGCATTCCTGCTGCTGGTGTGATCCTCCAGTCACTGATTATTTGTCATTTGAGGTATATTGGACACTGTGGTATAGCGTCTGCAGTACTGCATCTCCGTTAATGTGAAATCCTTTTGAAGGTGCACCAAAACATGTCCAAGTACCACAGGGATTTTTGTCAGTCTGAATGAAAGACCTGTCAGGGTTTACTGCCATCTAGTGGTCAGGTGCTATAATTTCACCCTCTCGTGTGAACGAAAGACGAGGACACGTTCCTGCAGTGCGCACGGCTTATGACCTGTCCTCGTCCTCTGTCCCCAGCAGTAATCCGTTGCCTGCTGCAGGATGAGGACGGTGAACAAATACCAGACATGAGAGGGAAGAAAAACACACAAAAAGCGACGTTGCACTGAGCAATAAACCCTGATAATGTTGTTAGAAATTTTCCTTTATCCAAACATCCTTAAAAACCAATGCAGCATTAAAGTTGTGGACCTTCAAAAATAAAAAAATAAAAAAAAAACTCACATAATTGTCAGATTAAAAAGCATAACCTTAAAATATACAAATCAACAAATGGATGTGTTGATTTCCTGAACCCAGTTTCTTAATATGAGCCGCATAGTGCTCTGTTTGAAAGCTTACAGAGAGAGCAGCTCCACACTTTAATATAACGACTGAATGAATTTGGGAGTAAATGTCTGCCCCCTTTTGATTTATTCACGGCTCTCCGTTTGTTTCGACTGTTCAGGCAAGATCCGATCGCTTTTCTCTTGCTCGCTTTTATTGTACTGTTTCCACCTCAACGCATACAAAACGCGGATATATTTTTTTCTTTTGTTATAATAGGCATCCGAAGGGTTGGTCTATTGTGGAGGATTATCTGAGGGAGTAGCATATATATGTGGTCCAAACGAGCGGCAAAACATGTTTCTAGTCTACAGATTGGGCTTGAATGGTCCTAGAAACGCTTTCCAAAACGACAAATGCGCTTATTTAATAAAGAAAGCATAATTATAATACGAAATAGGTAGACTTTGAGCACTGCACTCACAGTGTCAAGGCATATTTCCAGCAGTTTCTCCCGCCCTCTCCTCCAAAAAACCCGACTTGAGATCCTTGTGCAGCAGAAGTACCGAACCAGCAGTGACATATAGAATATAATCCAGTTGTAGTGATGGGGCGTTATTGTGATATATTCAAAAAGTAGTTGCTCATTCAGGCTTTTATTGTGCATTTATATTTAGTGGACAAATATAATATTGAAAGGAATCAACTCGAGGTCATTTCCAGTAACAATCTATATGCTTCTTTATTATAGGATGTGTTGCTTCTTGGTGATAGAACAGTCCACTTATCAAAAGTGGGTCGATTTAATGTGGAATTAATTCCAGCTTAACCAATAACTAAGTGTTGATTCCGCTGGGGATAAAATGCCTTTATGAACGGCTGCTCAGGTCGTGAGCCTCGTGTCCTTGTAAGAGCGACTGCAAACGGAAATCCGCTTTTTTTTTCTTTTAGATTTTGTTCGTCTTACAGATTTTGGTCTTGGTTCTGGTTGTGTGATATTTTATTGTGTGTGTGTGAGAGTGTGTGTGTGTGTGTGTGAAGATGGAAGTCAGTGTGATGTAGCCGGGCTCAGAGGCATATAGGCGGCAGAACATGCGCAGTGGCCATTTGTGCCATATTGGAATGAGGTCGTGAACGAGAACTGCGTCAAGCTAGCGAGTCTCTGCTGGGCCGACACCGGAAGTCTCGTGATTTAACCCTCAACATTAAAGGTCTCGCTGTTGCTCGGGAGACGGTTGCAACCGGCCGCTCTTCGAAACATTTTATTTTGAAACGTCCAACCGGTGCCCCCCGTTTTTATTCGCGTTAGCTTAGCATTGCTGCGAGCGAGCAGGCGGAGAGGAACGGCATCTAAAAACCGACTTGGAAAAACTACTTAGCGGTAAGCTGCCAATTTTGCGACTAAATATTCACATACTGTGTGTTGTTTGGTACAAATTCCCAGCGCTGTTTTGTATTGTGGTGGCGCATTCGTCTTTTTTCCCGTCTCTCAAAAAGATGAGTCGGGTTCGGTCGAGTGTAAGCGCCCTTATTGCTCGTCAGCCTGCTCTTATTGCTCAAGCTGTGACGTTCAGTAACTTGACTCGGACACAGGGGATTTTACCATGTGTCCAGTGAGTCCCACACGGTCGTTACACATTTAGGGCCGCATGTTTATTTATTAGGCAGCAATTTAATAATTTTCTCAATCGGTATTTGCCGTGTTCCCCTCAGAGTGAAAGTTAGACGGTCGGCGCTGTAGTCTCTCTCTCTCTCTCTGCAAAGCCGTTGCGTTAATGGCCCATCTCTGTTTCTGAATGCTGCGGTTAGTCCGTACAAGCAGTGCAACCTTAAGCTAGTTTCAGTTCAAGGATTGTGTGGAAATTTCCAGCGATTTTGTCCTTGGATAACTCCGTGTATTTATAATGTCGAAGTCTTACATAATGAAGGTTGCACGACCTCAGCCGATTTGTGCCTCTGTGTGTAGCTCTCAACAAACGGCTAAATGAACTCGTCGGTTTATAAACGCCGTTCAGTGCCGTTTAACCAGCTGATGAACGGGAGGATGCTCGAGGGGGGGTTTGTCATTTTGTTATCACATTCAACGTTCACTTATTATCGCAGCCTATTTTCCCTCTGCCTCTTAACTTCCCCATTGTGCAACTTAAGTGATCCTCTGGCAGCGCTGCTCCGGTATTAATGCAGGCGAATCAAACGGCGGTGTTATTTGCGTGTAGAGGAAAGGTGAATTTGTGTTTTCAGCAGCCTGTTTGCTCTGAAATTAGAGCAGGTCGGTCAGTTGACAGAACTAGTTTGACAGAGCAGGCCAACTCCTATTGCTTGGTATTCAGTGCAAGCCTTTGTTGGCAACCATTATATCCATGCTAATGCACTTTGAGGTATTTAAAATTATTTAAATCGCCTTGGCAGGTGTAAGTTATCGTAGAAACCTGACAGGAACCTCCACTGGGCTGCACACTCATTTGGTTCTCAAATTTATCAGAACTATTATCGGCCATGGAGTGTAGGCTACACCGAGCTCCACTTTATTCAGGCTGTCCTTTCAAAAAAGGGTCGCTTCACCCTAAATTACATAACCCCCTCCTTTTTTGCCTTACATGCCTATCAGGTTTTTATGGTGCCAAGTCTTCAGACATGAGTAAGTCAGATTCCTGGCATCAACCCCACATTTTATTTCACAGCACTGAGAAATTAATAAAATAATTTAAAAAAAGTGAAGAGCAGCATCTCTATCTAGAATAATGTCCCTGTTGAAGAAGACTGATCCATTTTCATTCAAGTGACTTTCTACCTATGAAAACTGTTCACGAGATCTTTTGAATATTTAGAGTTCAGCAGACACAGTTTCTTTTCTTAAATGTTTTTTCCCCTTAAATGTCATTTTTCAATGCACCACAAACAAACTTGTATATCACACCTGTCTTATGAGTGCTAAGGAAGAAACTTTAGGCACTGATATGTCAAAACCTGGCATTGTGAAAGCAAAGCATGATCACATGCAGTGTGTCACTACAGATAGATGGGACAGTAGGTTGTTGTTGTTGTTTAGATTAAACTTTATTGTTATTGTTCTAAGTAACAAGTACAGTTTTTGTGTTTTGGTTGAAATCAGTGTTTATATATTGTTTTTTAGTGACACCATCGTATAATATCAATGCAAATAATAATAATAAAAGCAAATAAAGCATTTCTTAGAATAGCTTTATTTATAGGTATAGACACTAACAGGAAGACTTACTCATTTCCTTATTTTCCGCTACATTAATGCTTATATTGTAATGTCATCTACTGGTGATCAGCAGATGTCTTTTTAAATAGTGTTTGGGGAAATGTTTCAGCAGCTAATTTCATTTTATTGAAAGTTGACATTGATTCCATTTCCTGAAGAAGCTGTGCTGTGTGTGAAAGTGTATTTTGTCAGATTGCATTTCCCGCCCAGGGACCTCAAAAGCCTCAGGAAGGCCTGTTTAGAAATACTCAATCGCATGCTAAGTGCTGATGAGAATATCATTCAGTAAGTGCCTGTAAAGAGGATGTAGTGCGTATCTCAGTTGTCTGTGAGTGGTTGCCTGTGTGTTTGCATGCGTGCATGCTCACGCTTTCTTTTTCAGGTTCAGTCAGCTAGCAGCGGTCTGCCTGAATCTTTCTGCAACACCCGACTCTGTGGTCCACACAGACCACTTATTGTGTATGAAACAGGGGAAGTTGCCTTTCTTCCTGTCGTACAAGCAGAGGCTGAGAGTGTTGTAGAAACCTACAGCTTAGGCAATCGAATAAGTCACAGCAAATATTGAAAGCTCGCATTTGGAAATTCCAAATGAGAGTGTTGTAATCAATATAGGTCTTAGAGCTGGTATACAGACACTATTTTATTCTCTTGGTACTGATTACTGATTAACTTTCATCTTGTTTATACTGAATCAGAAAATGTGCACAAAGATAGAAAATCCATGAAACTGATTGTGGAAGGAGATTCCAGGAGTTTGTAGAAAACCTATGAGAAGTACCAAACCGAATAAACTTAACATTTCTAAAAATCAGCATCAGGTGTTTAAAAATAAACGTCTTAACTTTAGGTCTATATTTCTATTCCTGTCTCCACTGCTCTTTTTTTTTTGGAGTGTGACCCTCAGGGACAATAAGGCCCTCTGCTGTGTATGTATGTGTCGGAGGGAGGGGGAGAAAGACAGAGGGAGTCTGGGGCAGGGTCGCGGGTGAAAGGTGGTGCTGATCCCGGCGGAGCACGGGGGTCGCAGTGGCAGTCCGGTCGCTGGGAGGGGGTTGTTTCTGGTGTTGGCCCTGGTTTTAATAGAGACGTCAGATGTGACAAAGACAGACCTGACAGGTCGTTTGAATGGAGCTGCCCTGACAGAGCAGCTATCCTCAGCATCCCATACACTTCTCCTCTCCACTGTCGTCACGCCCCGCGCTCCCTTGTTTCTCATTCATGCCATCTCTCTTGTTGTATTAACTTATTTCATCTGCTTGTCACAATGCTGCGGGTCAGTTTGATGTGTCAAAGCTTGATGTGTGTGTCCACATTCATGTCAAAGCACTGTTTGAAATCTTCACATTGTGGCAGGAAGAGGTATATAATCACGCCTTTTTTTTCTTTTTTCTTTTTTTAAAAGATGAGCCCAAATGAGTTTCACAAGTAGAAGTGGAGCTGGATGAGATTAGCATAGTTTAATATATTTCCCGCCGATCACATACCATCTGGTGTGTTACGTAGGTGGTAGCCTGTGCCACCCCAAATGAATGGCAAATATGCAGCATGTAATTTGTAATTTTGTTCACCACTTCTTGCGTTTTAGCGTTAATTGAGACGAAGAACAGACAGATGCATTTGGATATTGATGTAGAAATGTAACCAGGGATTTGAAATCTGAATAACTCCATTATCAAAGCCTTGGAGGCCTTGATTTTAGAATGGTTGAAGAATTTCAAACAAAATGCAAATTGATTTCATTTTGGCCTTGAAGCAGGATTTGTGAAATGAAGGCTGTCTTTCTTGAGTCTACAGCTTGACCTCAAGTTACAGGTTGCTCTGCCTGGTAATTAATATCATGCTTACTGGTATATAAATGCATTTGGATGTTGATTTAGATTATTTTCATTATCTTCAGCTGTTAGCTGATAAATGTCATGTATCTTAAGTGGTATACTATATTTATTGTAGCCATCTAGAGAAAGTCCTGATCACTGTTTTCAGCTCTTTCTGTAACTTTTTGCTGATACGGTTTGGCTCGTGATCTGCTGAGCGGGCTGTTACAAGCCAGCAGTATCACCTGTCTCATTAATCTTACAGTTGTTGAAAACAGTGGTGAGTTCAGAGATTACTGAGTAGTGTTGTGATCTGTGGATTGTGATTTGATTAAGAACAGGCGCAGCACCATGTCCTGCAGACAACTGTGAGGAAGACGGCTCAGGGAGACATAAGTTTTGGGCCAGCGCTCATTCATTTACTTTTGCTGGATAATAATCCTTCTCTGTTCCTCCTCAGAGCTCCTAGTCTTGGCCTTGAGGGGGCACCAGCATGAGTCAGGAGTCACCAGAGTCTGGTAAGAACTGTTCTGTGAACAGCTGCATGAAATGAGTAAGATAATATGTTTTGGAAAGCAGAATGGAAAAGAGAAATATGTTGTGTGTGTGTGTGTTCCAGATGGAGACTCAACCTCACTCGACTTCAACTGGGATGACTACCTGGAGGAGACTGGAGCTGTGTCTGTGCCCCATCACGCCTTCAAACATGTGGGTGCTGAAAACCTTCACAGCAGCTATTCATAATCAGTTATTAGACATCTGTGTGAAGTCTTTATAGGGTTTCAAGTAACTGATGGTTAGTTTCAAACTGTTTATCTGAAAGCATGACTCAAATTTATGGAATGAATCAGCTAGTAAACCTCCTGGTAATGGGTACAGCTATGAAAGCATCCAGTCATAAAGCATGAACACAGAAGTCAGTGTAACATCACCCACTGTAACAAAGCTTCTATAGTTTTCACATGATGCTGATCTGCAAACTGGAAGGAAGGTTTAACTGGAATAAGCATCATATTATAATAAGTATAACAACAGCGTAAAATGAAAGTTATTGGTTGTATTTTTTTAAACACAAATTACAATGTAGTTTGCGCATGTGCCAATCAAGCTAATGATTCTATCTCTGTTCTTCTGTCCTTGTCTCAGGTGGACCAGGGCCTGCAGACAGGACTGACCCCAGGCATGAAGCTGGAGGTGTGTGTGCGCTCGGAGGCTGACAGTCCGTACTGGGTGGCCAACATCATCACCACATGTGGCCAGTTGCTGCTGCTCCGCTATGAGGGATACCAGGACGACCGGCGTGCTGACTTCTGGTGTGACATCATGACTGCAGACCTCCATCCGCTCGGCTGGAGCCGGCAGCATGGGAAGACCATGAGGGCCCCTGAGGGTGAGACATAGCATAGTTGTTGGCAGTTGTAATCCACCTATGGACACTTGGAGAGGTTGGTCTGGTTCCAAATATTAATAATTTTATTTTGTGATTTAAATTCTCACAAAAGAGTTTTCAGTCAATTTAGTTTGAATTTAGTGCTTTCATTTCAGGGTTTTCCTTTTCTTTTTCTGTGACTACTTTAGGGACAGACTAGATGAAGCTCTGCAGTGGAGTGTTTTGTTCTCAAAATGCTATTTAATGGTGGAACTCAACTAAGTAAAAGCTGGCAGATTGCATTTGTTCATCGTAGCAACGAATAATGAAGATTCTTGTTGAAATATTTCTCTCTTTATAGACTGCTGCCACAGTAGTTTCAGATAAAACGTGTGTGTTGCCCTTCTGATGTTTTTAGTTTCATGAGAAATAGTTTAGTCTAGAATCTAGATGTTTTTCAGTTTGTATGCTGAAGCATTTTTTTTTATTAATGCGACCTAATTAATATTTGACACCTGGATATGCTAACATATTGAAATAAAGTCGTCCACGGTATGAAAGTCATATTAGATTTGATTATCTGTTACCATTCACTTAATTCCTGTTGCTATTTAATAGATGATGCTGTGATTCAGGTTGACTAAGAGAGACCAGGCAGAGAAGTGTATGTGTGATCCTGAGCCCACCTGGTTGTTTGGTTAATAAAATAAACACTGTATGTATGTATGATCCAACTCAGGTGTGCGTGAGAAGCACCAGGAATGGGAGGCTCTGCTGGAAAAGGCCTTGGCTGAGGAGTGCAGCGCGCCTGCCAACCTGCTGGAATTGGTAAGGCAGGAGAACGGAGCAGCTGTCCTTATTAGAACAGCTGGGTGGGGCGTTAGCTTTTCTCTTTCTTTCAAGTTTCTCTCTGTGCCAAGAACAATGTCACTTTATCAGTATTGATTTGATTGATTTGACAATTTAAAAAAAAACACATAATGCACTATCTTTCGAGTGGGGAGACAAGTTCACTGACTTAAGAACCATCATTTAATAAAACACCAAGCTGACAGCTTATAGCCTCAGGTGATCACAGTTGTCAACAGTAACACTGCAGTGTTCACACACACACACGCACACAACAGTGCAACTGTCACGTTATGTTTTACTGTTTCCTACTTGCTTTTGTTGTGTTAGTGCTTTGTCTTTTTGTTACGTTCATTTTGAAATGCCGAGAAGATCCATGTCCATTGGACTGAAAGTGAAGTTGAACTAGAGATTAGATTTGCTAGATATGAAGTCCTAAGGCTCAAAAAAAAAAAAAAACTGGCTCAGAACTTTTGTTTACGGCACCAAGGCTGTGCAGCTGAAAGCGAATTCGCTGTAGGAACAGCCTGTGAAATTCTTTGGAGCCATTAGTTAGCTTTCAGTGACTGTGCTTCAGTTCTGCCACTTAGTCATGCAGCGCATTCTCTCCCAATACAAATTCCTCTCCTTGTCTAGGCGTGTGTTCATTTGTTTTTGTGTAAGTGTGTGTGTGTGTGTGTGTGTGTGTGTGCTATCAGCCTCTCATTTACCACCCCTCACTCACCTCCCCCACAGCCCCAGCGTGGAAGAGACCCAGTGGAGCTCCTCTGTGCAGGCTGCTATGTGGAGCTTCAGGACAGTGTTGACCTGGGGCTGGCCTGGGCCGCAGAGGTAGAGGAGAATGTTGGAGGAAGGCTGAAACTGCGCCTGGTAGGCACAGAAGGCCTCCCAGACACACCCGCAACCCTCTGGCTCTTTTACCTCCACCCACGCCTCCACCCACCCGGCTGGGCCAAAGAGCACGGCTGCACCCTCAGGCCTCCCTCAGGTCAGTGGCACTGACATTGGTCAGATTTTATATATTCAGAAGCAAAAGGAAGAACTGAAAATTGATGTCTAGATCTCAAGGTTTACTGCCAAAGCAGGCATGACTCATTTCTGATGAAATCTGCACATGAAGAATTGACAGGTCAGTCATGTATTGGATGCATGTCCAGTTATGTATCTGATATTCTGTTTTATTATTAGAAATATTGTGTTTATTCCTTCTTGCTTAATGAGATATGTCATACACTTTATCTGATCAGATAACACTTTGACAAGTATGTAGTGAAAGAATAAAAGCAGCCGATGTTCAAAATGCGATGGTATCCCACCAGACCTTGAAATTGATTTTCCCTGCAGGATTAGACAGATCATTGTTTTTGGGGCCGCAATCTGCTAATGCCCTTGAAATGAATAAAGTTTGTTAATATGCAAGATGTAAGAAGCACCGGAGGTTATATCTCTCTCCTGACACAGCTGATCTACTTTCTGGTACCACAGTTAAAGGCTTATTGAATGAGTGTGTGTGTGTGTCTGTGTGTGTCTGTGTGTTAATAACACAATGTATTGCGCAGCAGTGGTGCATTAAACAACTGTTCATAATTGTAGCCTTTTATATTACTTGTATTTTAGCAAGCTTTTTCATATGGAATGAAAGGTAACAACTGAAGTTCAGCCTTATTATTTCTGCACATTATCTTTTTTTTTAGACTGTCTGGAACCTAGTGCCCTCTGAAAAGAAGTTAATGTGTTTTGTGGTTGCAAAATTGCAAAGGACAAAGCTATTGTTTTTTGTTGTTTGTTCTCTTCTTTAATTAACTGTGGTGACCCAGAGCAAAGAACATCCTGACACACAGACTCTTTTGCCACGTTAAGTTCTCAAGGTTTAGTTATTCCAACAAGAGTTGTATCCTTTTATTGAATATTTCTTTGATAATCAAATTATATGCTGGTAATCAGGAGGTGAGGGTTAGCTCTTCAGAAGTTGATTGTTTGTTTGTTTGTTTGTTTGTTTCAGACCTGTTGGCCCTGCGGACAGAGGAAGAGTGGGAGGAGGTGAGGGAGAGGATCAGTGACCTGCCTCAGGATGAAGCTTTGATTGCAGAGTTGAATAAGGTACTGGCAACGATACCTTTATGCTGACCACTTTTTATCCATTAGTAAAGATGCTGCAACCTTTCTAAGAGCTGAGATTATCGAAATGACTCTATGTGCGTGTTTCTTGTCTCAGGATCAGCCTGCCATAGCTGCTCATTGTTTCAAGGAAGGAATGAAACTGGAGGCTGTTGACCCTGCTGCTCCTATTTCCATCAGGCCTGCAACTGTCACCAAGGTAACAGACGCTCCTATCAAATCGCTGTGATGTTCCTCCCCTGTTTGCTTTTGTTTGTGGTTTTTTTGGCCTTAGTCGTGCATGTTCATTATCATACTGTCTTTACATAGTTAAATAATCTTCCCCAAGCATCAAATCATTTACATCAATTTGAATGAAGAAACTAAGACAGGGAATGTTATTTAAAATAAGTTTAGCATTTCCTGGAATATTTTCCATTTTGTTGTCACATTCATTTATGTAGTGCATGCATACATCCATGATTAGTTATGTTGTTATTATTATTATTATTGTTGTTATTATTATTATTATTAGTAGTAGTAGTAGTAGTAGTAGTAGTAGTAGTAGTAGTAGTTTCAAAAAGACTACAATCATGGCTCCAAACAGGAAATATTAGGAGAAAAGTGCAGATCAGGAGTACCACTTTTCTACCAATTGAACTCTGGTTCCTGAACTGGTTCTGTTCAGGATTAAACAATCAGGAATCTTGTTATAAGGAGTAAACCTGCCTCCTGTGTGAACTGTCCATAGTTGAACAGGGTTGGCCTGAATTTTAATGTCTGTCAAAGTAGTGGTACTTGGAGACAAATATTTTCTGAGGCGGTATGTGGTACATACCGTATGTGTGTATAAGGTATTAGAAACACTAGTCTAGTAGGTCTTTTACTTTACTTTAGGGTGACTCTGTGTGAAGCAGATGGTGAAAACTTTACAACTGTCAATTAAGCATGTCTGGAAGCATCCCAAAATGTCCTCCTCTTCAATTCAGGTGTTCAATGAGCAGTACTTCCTGGTAACGATGGATGACCTTTGTGGTATTGAGGAGTCAGAGGGTGCCGGGAGGTCTTACCTATGTCACAGAGACAGTCCAGGGATCTTCCCTGCTCAGTGGAGCCTAAAAAATGGGCTCCCTCTCAGCCCCCCACCAGGTCTGCTATGTCAAATGTTTATAGCAATAGCATATTTTATCAGCTGTGGGTGATCTATAACAAATTAGATCACTCGTGTTTTTTCCCTTCCGTCCCTGCTTTAACTGCTTCTCTCTTTCTGTCCCTTCTGTCTAAATTTTATCATATACAGGATACCAGGGACCAGACTTTGACTGGGCAGATTACCTGAAACAATGTGAGGCTGAGGCAGCTCCTCAACATTGCTTCCCAACTGTAAGTCAACCTCAGTTTTACAGGTTCACACTGATTAGGTTTCACTTTAAGGGGCTATCTTGTGTAAAAATAAACGGCTAGAGTTAATGTGAGATGAGCTATAAACCTGCTCACAGTGCATCTTGAGCTGGCCATTGGTTATTGTCGAAATGACAATTAAACATGGAATTTGTCGCAGATTATTATTGCTGTGGTGTGAAGGCTGCATTAGGATCTGTGCTATAATGCAGTACGCCTGCATGAATGAATCACCATTAGCAAGCTGTCAGAGCTTCCTTCCTATTACTTGGATTGCATTATCCAAGCAGAAATTCAGGCAACTGAAATTAAATAACCTTTTTTACTGTATACAGGTTCAGTTTGTATGTGATTTAATGCCCGTCAGAGGGTTACATCCAGACCTTAAAAAAGACACTGATGTTGACAGTCTGTACTGTAGCGGCCTTTTTGTGTAAACTGCTTATCATATGGACGAGCTTGATGCAAGATGAGATGTTGAACATGGCTATTAATGTTATAAAGCTTGCAGACATGCAAGCTGATTGCCAATCTGTTTTCAGCCTTGTTATGTTGTAGTGGAAATAGATTTGGTGTTTTGCTATCCCATACTGTCAGAAATGTTTTTTTATCATAACATCTTCCTATCATGTGACAGAATGTAGGAAATGAGTTTTTACCCATTTCACTGACAACATAATCAAATGCCAGTGATAATACTACATGTTCACAGTGAGATAAGTGGTCCACAGGTGGCTCACTGTGACTTTTCTCTCTTTTATCAAATCCAAGTGATGGACATAAATCATGTAACACATAAACATGCTTTGCTGTAAAACAGCTCTCACATGAGTTTTCTCCCCTCTCTCTTTATTTACCAGGAGCAGTGCGACCACAGCTTCAAAGAGGCCATGAAACTAGAGGCCGTCAACCCGTTGTCACCTGAGAACATTCACGTGGCAACTGTTACTAGAGTCAAAGGGCAATACATTTGGCTCAGTCTGGAAGGTAAGATGGGGTACTGGAAGAATGTTTTCAATCTTTTGAGAAAATTAACATGCCTAATTTTTGTGCAAACCTAGACCTGGGGTGTCCAAACGTCTTTTAAAGAGGGCCAGATTTGACAATGTAAAGATGCCTGGGGGCCAATACTAACAATTTAGAAATGAAAAAATGACCAATAACTGTTCTGTAACAATTTTATTTTCATTGTCACAATAATCATTTTCTTAAAATGGCAATGTCACCAAATCTAAGCCAGTTAGGCGTGAACAAATCTCAAAACTAATCCTGCCTTTGTTTCATATCTGAAGTCAGATAACAAAGTATTTTGTGTCACATATACAGGTACAAAACACCAGTGGTTATGTCCTTAGAGGTTAACATTTAGTCCATTCAAATGCTTCATTATGTCAACCAAAAAAAAAAAAAAACACAAATCTCCCAGCCATTCAGTGTCTGATCCCAATCAATCCCAGCAGGCCACACATAATACATTATGAAAACAACGCTGTGGGCCACATGAAATCTGACCGCAGGCCATGATTGGCCCCCAGGCTGGACTTTGGACATGCCTGTTGCCTGTAGAGCACTAACCAATGTGGATCTAATCTGAATTTCTGGCTCCATAGTTGAGTAGTTATCACAAGATCCATTATATAGTCTCCTGGAGAGGCAGAACTCTGAAACCTCTTCCACTCCGCCCTTCCATATAGTAATGATATATATATATATAAAAAATATCTCTGTGCGTATGTGTGTGTGTGTATGTTTGTACAGGACTGAAGCAGCCGATGCCAGAGCTGATAGTTCACGTGGACTCCCTTGACATCTTCCCTGTCAGCTGGTGTGAGACAAATGGTTATCCACTCGTCTACCCCATCAAACCCTCGGGTATACAATATGAGCCATCATAGTGGTCTCTCATGGTCTTCACATATCTGCCTTAACAAGAGTGTTACTAATGCCGTGACAAACAATATACAATCAAGTTTTTTACCCTGCCCTTCAAATTAGTGGCATAATGTAATAGTGACGGTGGACACATTAGTCTTACCTTTGTTTTTCAGTGGAAAAAGAGAGGAAGATCGCTGTGGTGCAGCCTGAGAAACAGTGAGTATAAGAGGAAGAGTGAGGTGCAGACTCATTTGAATGGGTCATGTCCAACTCTTTTAATATCTGACTTAATTTTCATCACTGTACAGTCGAACTCCACCTAAGTCATCATCACCTGACGCTGTCAAACAGCAGATGGCCAGCCAGTCAGAGACAGGTGAGTGGTATATTTCAGATCTCATTGAAGGATGTGATGTGTCCTATCTATTGACAGTCTGTGTTAGTCTGTGGTTGTTTGATCACCTACAGCTCATTTTGTGTCCATGTGCAGGACAAGGGAATGGGAAATACTGCTGTCCCAAGATCTACTTCAACCACCGCTGTTTCTCTGGGCCTTACCTTAACAAGGGACGCATTGCAGAGCTGCCTCAGTTCATTGGCCCTGGAAACTGTGTCCTTGTGCTCAAAGAGGTGAGAGGGCCTAATCCAGCTTTTAATGTCTGAATAACACCAAAAATACAGAACCCATCCCTCAAACTCTAAACACAAACTTAACGCTAGATGGTGATATGTGCAGGGTATTTCCATCTGCAACTGGGGTGGATTGTCATTGGGATGTTTCCCAATCAGCTTCAGCTGTACTTTGTGTCTACTGTTTGTGTTAGCATTCTAACACGCTAAACTAAGATGGTGAATGGGGTAAACTTAATACCTGCTAAACATCAGCAAGCTGACATTGTCATCGTGAGCATGTTAAAGCTGGAATTTAGCTCTTGTTCACTTGAATATTAGCCTGAAACAAATGAAATCATGTTCAAATGTGGAGGCTACAGTTCCCACGAGCCCTATTGCATTCTGACAGAAAGAGGAAGTTGCTGCTCGTGCTCCTTCCTCCCTTCTGAGTTAGGTGATTTCCTTTGAGTCTCATTCTTCATTGTGTCATATGAAGAAACACAGATTTAGTTTGATTTGCAATGAAAAGGTAGCATTCCCTCTCTATTGTGTGGTAAAGTTGTATCTATAAAGCAGTCTTACAAATTAATAACCAGTGGCATGTAGGAAAGGCTAAACTAGCTAAACTACTGCCAATAAACAGTCACTGTAATGGTAATAAAAGGTGACTAAAATGCTACACATAGCACCATTAAATAATAAAAGATCCAACCTCTCAACCTGCAGATAACCTGAAATTCTATGCTTGTCTTTATCCAGGTATTGACTCTGCTGATAAACTCCGCGTACAAACCCAGTCGGGTGCTAAGAGAGCTGCAGCTGGACCAGGAGAGCCGCTGGCAAGGCCATGGAGAGACACTCAAAGCCAAGTGAGGGGAAATGCCATTAAATCCTCAGCTGAGAATTCTCTGCACTGTAGAAAACCTGCAGGAATAATAGGAGTGTTCACAGCTGGCCTATTTCAGGACACATGCTAGATTAAATGTGTACTTGATTGTACAAGTGGAAATAAATATCTGCACATCGTAAGCCAGCACAAGGTCCTGATACTTCATTAAAGCAATGACTTAGCAGGGACCTTGCCTGATGTAGGAACCTTCTTAGATGAAACAGGGACCTAATAGGAGCTTTAGTGAGCGAGAAGACTCTGATGCATTTTGCCTTTAGTTTTTGAAATCTGCCGCCTGTTTGAACTTGCATTTCTTTAAATGTCAGGTACAAGGGAAAGAGTTACCGGGCCACTGTGGAAATCGTCCGTACTGCAGACCGTGTAGCAGACTTCTGTAGGAAAACCTGCATCAAGCTAGAGTGCTGCCCAAATCTGTTTGGACCCCGCATGGTTCTGGAACACTGCTCTGAGAACTGCTCCGTCCTCACCAAGACTAAATACAGTAAGCGGTTTACAGAACGAGAGACTGCTGATTGTTGAGACTTCAGATGATTTATCGCGTGATGTGAGGTGCCTGCTTTCTTATCAAAGTAATTGCTATGATTAATTTGAAATGGCTCAGAAATCTTGTATACTTTCTTGTCAGCTGTGACCTTAATTCTTAACATTTGTCAAACATGCTCTGATTGAACACAAAGCTCATTCATCTCCCCTCTTTTAAGAAACCTGTGAATAGACATAATCAATGAGTACATAAATGCTCCCTTAATGAATACAACGTTCTGTGAATCAGAGGGCTAGAGTGTGAATAGGTCTGAGTAAATAAGCAGGTATGGCTGGCTGAAAATATGTGTCAGAAGTGGCCTCTTCCGTCTGAACTGCTGAACCATCCAAAGTCACAGATTTGTTGATGTGTTTACTTTCTGCTGCACTGCAGTGTTGGGATTAAAAAACTGATGCAATTTAATGGCAACAGACAAACCATTACATTTTCTCTTTTGTCTCTTATGTTTTCACATCACACCAGACAGCACATATCCCCCATTAGCATGCTTTTCCTGCAGAGAATGTATTAAAATATATCAGTATTCATTTCATTTGACAATAAAGCCTGTTGCCTTTCACCAGCATATTACTGTGGAAAGAAGAAGAGTAAACGTGTTGGCCGTCCACCCGGGGGCCACTCCAACCTGGAGGGTGGAGTAAAGAGAAGAGGGAGGAGGAGGAAGAGGAGGAAGCAGCTCTTTGTCCATAAGAAGAGACGCTCCTCAGCCTCAGTGGACAACACGCCTGCTGGGTCTCCACAGGTAGCACACATTTTTTTCATTAAGCAATATATGAAAGCATATGTCAGTTGCGTTATCGTCAAACTATTGTTAACTTTAATTATTCCTCACGTGTTTCGTGAATTTGTGCTAATGGACTGTTGACATTGTGTTTGGCTCACAGGGCAGTGGAGAGGAAGAAGATCTAGATGAAGATGACTCCCTAAGTGAAGACTCCGGCTCAGAGCTGCAGGACGACCTTCAGGATGATTCTGAACAGTCGTTTGGGAAGTCGCAACCTGCCACGCCATCGCCGTCCCCACCAGCAACACCCAGGCCAACACGCCGCCGCCGGAAACCCCGCTCACCCTCGTTCTCTGATGATGAGAACCGCCCTCCCTCACCAAAGGTAATCAAAGTCAAGACAAGATCTTTTGAAATTACTTGGTAATAATAATGACCGAAACATTGTGAAAATATTTATCATCTGGTATTTTTACATTAAAGTTTAAATTCCAGACAGTTCCTCACTGTTTTGCTCCTGCACTCCTGGAATTTCTTCTGGTGGCTTCTTCTCAGCCACAGTCAAAAGCTGCTCTTCTACGCCTCCTCTGCCAGATCTTTTTTTTTGCCTTTTTCAGCTTTCCTCCTCTCACCTCTTATCCCTCAGCATGCATGTAGACAGCCCCATTAAGCCTCAGAATCCAACATACAGGGTAAATTGTGGTCCTCCAGCCAGCCTCCACCTGCACTCAGCAGCCAGTTCTGAGCATATAGTCTTTTTTTTTTCGGTGGCCTCAAGATGCCTGGTAAGATGTGTTAGGGGTGTGTGTTGGGAGTGTCATAGAGCGAGCAGCATTCCTAATTCTCAGGGTTGCCTGTGGGATCTTCCACAAGTCTGACCAACTGATTTTTCCGGTCGACAACCCTGTCCCAGGTTGTGCAGCTTCCTTGTCAGCCCTGCGACACAGCTTTGATTTTGTAGCTCTCTTCCTCCAGATGTAATACTCTATTGTAGAGTAGGGTGAAATAAAATTTCTCTTTTGCACAATCCCATCCCTCCTCCCCTCAGATTCAATTCCCTGTCTCTGCCTAACTAATCCATTTCAGTTACATTTTGAATGATGCTTTCACTGTGACCTGAACAGCTCATGAGAAAATCGGCAAGACTGAAAGAGTCAGGCCGTGTTAGAGTCATGAAATGTTCAGATCTGATACCCTTTCTTGTTAGCATCAATTGTAAGGTTTAAAATAAGCTGGGACCTGTGATATCTCCAAGAGTCTCTGTCTGACTCATCCTATCTCTGTGTTTATAGACCTCAAAGACTGAGCCTCCTCAGAAGTTGTGTTTGGACACCAGCCCACTGGAGTGGAGTGTTACTGATGTGGTTCGTTTCATCAGGACCACTGACTGTGCACCACTTGCACGGATTTTCCTGGATCAGGTAAGAAATATTTAATGGTCACTCAGGATGAGCGGTCACTGACTGCAATAAGTGGATTATACACTTGTATCCTCTGCCACGGATAAAAAATACCAGATAGTTGTGCCAAAAGTAAATTTAAAAACTTAATCACATCAATTTATATATTCAAATAAATTAATTTATATTTTTATAGGAGATTGATGGACAGGCGCTGCTGCTGCTGAACCTCCCAACAGTGCAAGAGTGTATGGACCTGAAGCTGGGACCAGCCATCAAGCTGTGCCATCACATTGAGAGGGTCAAGCTGGCGTTTTATCAACAGTTTGCCACGTAGCTGATGGGGAATTAATACGGACATGACTACATCTTGATCTGTGTATTAATTCTGTGAAAAACACTGTATTTTCCGACTGATTTTTCTAACACTGGACATCCTTTAGAATCCTGCATATACCACATCGTGTCAGATAAGCATGGCCATGAGATGGACGAAGTAACATTTTCTGATTTTCATTGAAGAAAGAACAAAGAAGAAGAGCTACATAAAGTCAAAAACAGTTCAGCCGCTGTTTAGGAAGGCACAGCAGAGGACTGAAAGAAGAATTCAAGGCACTTTAATGCTGTAAATAAGTATAAAAGCCTTTATTGATACCACCATATTTTATATTTTAAAAAAAAGAAAAGAAAACCGTCAAGAACTTGTTTTTGGGTTAAAAGAGGCTGGTTTCTAGCTATATTCTTAAAAAGGCTTCTTAACTTATTTGTGTCTTTAGAGTGCCACAGATTCTTTCCTTTTTATTTCATCTTTCTTCATGTGGCTGAATTTTGAGTGCCAGTGCTACAACTCCATTTCTAAAAGGGAACACCACTGTAATATCCTAGCATATTTGGTATCTGTTAGTTTACATTTGCTATCATCTGCTGGAGTCAGGAATGAGATGGTCTTACCTCCTAATCTGGTGATTTCACACTGAAATACGATTTCACTGACAAGATGTTCAGCATTTTTGCTCTGGGTAAGGGTACACAGGGTATATGACTGCCCACTTGCATTGAAGTGCTAAAAAACAAACAGTTTTTACCCCAAATCTATTACACTGCAAAAGCTCCAAGCTGCATTGTGGAGTACCAACTGGTTGAAAACTGATAAGAAACTATAAGATAACTCCCAGGACAGTTTTTTTTCCCTCAGAGATTATTTGGAATATTAAGCAAATACCAAAATAATCTGCACAGTTAAATATACAAGTTGCATAAAATAAATATGGTTTGAAAGTTGAAGAAGTATATATAGTGATGATAGATTTAAAAGAAGAGTCACAGTGAGCTGTCTCATGGTATGGAATGGTACTGTGCGAACACCAGACATGCATACTGTAACACCATTTAGAGCTATCATCCAGCTGAATTATGATACAATCTCCTTAACATCAGATCTAAAGGTGGGGCCCTTCATCTCAGATCAAATTGCTTTCTTGTTCAAGCTTCTACAGGATACAAGAGCAGTTTACAGTGCAAGGATTCTGTAATGCAAGCACAAGCAAAACCATGTACTGTATGGTAGTATGCAAATATGACAGTGCATGTTTGTATATAGTGTATATAAGCAAATATCTTCTAGTGCAACAGGGTGAAAGAAAAAAAAGATCTATTGAGCAATTAACTTTCTGCATAAGCAATGTGTGAATGCCCAAAATATACAGTATATTTGCACAGAATAGGCCTAAATCTTCTCATGTGAGACATATGGTTAAAAATTCAGCTAAAGTTGATTCTTTGAGCTATTTCATATCGTTGACTAGTCATTATTTTTAAACAACTTAATGATAAATGACACTTTTAAAGGAAGATGTTCAAGATGTTTTTGTAAAATCAGTTTTTCCCTCTTTTTACCAGTTCCCGTAGTGTGATTTACTGTAACGTGCTTCATTTTGTGTGAGTAAATCCTTTGTTGGTTCTTTGTTTACTCATTTGCTTGTACTTTCTGCTGTGCTCAGAACAATGGAACAGCTTTTTATTTCATAATTAAAAAGATTATCACTGCTATTTAAAAGAGGAGACTGCAATTAAAACCGTGAGCAACCAATGTTGATGGCGTTTGTCCTACATTTCCCAGCATGCAGTTCGTGGTTACGCAGGTCACGTGACAAAACGTCTGTCAACAGGAGTGGGCACTGCTGGGCAGGGAAGCAGCTGGATGAGCGTGAGCCGTGACCTGCAATTATTCATTTTAATTGTTTTCTAATATAAAATATAGTTATTTTTACAGGCGCTATAGCCCGCGGTTTTCAGTGTCAGAGAGAAAATATAAGTTTGCTAGCCTAGCGTTAGCTTCATAATGAACCGAACATAGTTAGCTTTGGGCTAGCTTGTTAAGGAAAGATAGCATCTCAGCCGCTGCACCTCCTTTTTACTATGGACGTTTGACTGTCGGCAAAATTCTCCGCTTTTACTGCTTGACCTGCGCTGATATTAAGAGTCAGTTGCAACAGCGCTTTTGTCTGTTTGAGCAGCTGCATGACATGTTTGGCTGATGTGTCCGGCACTAGTGTTAGCTTGCAGATCCAAGCGAAGACTCCAGGTCGAGCGACGAAAGGTTTCCACCGCTGCATGGACCTTCAAACCCCAAACCCATTTTTAACGCTGCAGCTCGGTCTTCAGAGTGTGTACACGAGTTAAGTAGTGATACTTAATAAGTTACTGCAACTTCTAGTTACGTTTTTCTTTGCGACGACTGTACTTCTGACAAAAAACTGCTATGGCTGTATGGATGCCTGAAGCAGAATGAGTGTGCGCTTGGAAGCGAGAGGATGCCACCATCTTTCACCGAAGACTGTCCGGCTTAACATATCGATTAGCTGACCAACAACTGCCGGAGAGGAGCGGGAAGCACGCGGAGTCTGCGTGAAAGGCTACTTCTGTCGACTTATTTAAACTAGTCTCGGGCAGCTCTTCTGTCCCATGGATGCAGTTAGTGGTGTTAACATGATGTCCCAGGTCGGAGACGTGGCACTGACAGGTCCAGTGGGAGCAGGGATGTCCGCCGTGTCCTCTACCAACGCGTCGGTGCCCTCCACCGCGAAGCCAGGTACAGATAACCGCGGGTGCGAGAATGGCGCCTTGATGGACTCGTTTGGGATTTTCCTGCAAGGACTTCTGGCCGTGGTGGCCTTCAGCACGCTCATGTGTGAGTATGGCCGACTGTGTGTCAGATATCTGACTCCAGCTGCTGAGGGAACCGGACAATTATCCAATAGCATCACTCAGTTAATCACATGAGATATTGATCCCGGCTGGGAGGCTCATGCTCCAGTCTATAACAGGAACAGACAAACAGTAAGAGAGAAGGGCTTTCTAAACACAGGAGTTTCAGCTCAGTATCATACAACAGCTGCTGACTTATTGGCTGTAGTTGGAGTGTGGCACGTGTTTGACCTTTCCTTCCACCTTTTCCTTCCCTTCCACATCTGTTCTGAAAAGTCATCATTTTTTTGGAACCAAAGCTTTTTGCTTTGCTGGTGGCAGTTAGTTTGTAAAATGAAAAATTACTGCTTACCTTGAATATGTACTCAAACTTCAGTAAGCGCCTGCAGTTCCAATGTACTTGTGTAATACTGATTTACATACAAAAAAATGTTCCACTGTATTTAGAAGAACTTTTTAAAGTAAGGTGCACTCTTTACACAATCTATACCCTGCAGCTACTTCACAGTCATAATCATTTCTCTTTATTGAGGATGCTTGGTAGGAACCAGTACATGTTCAGTACAGGTTCATTTCCATCGCTAGTTAAGGTGGCTTTATATTGGAGCTGGGCAGTGGAAGTTATATTTAGACAGACACAGAGATATTGGAATAGACAGAAAACCCACACTTAGCCATGGTTCCATTCAGTCATTGTCTATGTCAGTGTCTGTCTTAATGAGAGCCGTCTCGGTTTTGTGTGTCGCAGCAGCCTTGCAGGATTAAGAACGATCTGTATTTTAGTGTTTGTTTGGTTTGTTTTTTTTCCATTTCGAGGCAGAAGAAGTAGGCCTCCGCCTGTGCTCACATCACACCCAGCTGCGCACAGGGTGTGTTTAGTCTGAAGTCACACTTTTGCTCAGAGCAGAAACTGAAGTCACAGCTTGCAGTGTAACCTGCCACCCTGAAAACACAAAAGCCTGGAATAGACGTGCCGTCAGTGCTGTTATTTAGTGAAGTTTTGAGAAGTCTGATTGTTTAATACATTCTCTGTGTTACAATTTTGAACCATGCATTTAGAATCTGTGTCTGATGTTGGAAAAGGACATCATTGATTCATAATGTGGAAAGGCTCCTCTCGTGCAGCTCTGTGTCATACGAGGTAAAAGAAGAGGGTCGCGGGGGGTGTCATGGACAACAACTCACTATTGTGGAGAACAGCAAGAGCTTTATTTGTCTTGGACATGTCACTGCTTTCAATGATGAGCCATCTTACATAAAACTCTTTTACAAAGGCAATAATTAAAATGAGGAATCTATAAGGGTTGTCAGGATTTTAAACTGTACAATATACTATAGAAGTATAAAATACTAGTATTTTTAAAAAATGATACTTGATTCCTCTTTCAATACCACAAATTTAAAAAAAAGATCTTGGCACACAGAATATGATACACTGTTTAATTTTTTAAATGCAAAACAATGTAAACAACCTGCACACAGTGTTGGTACAGAAAAACTAAAAAGGAGGACCATTTGCAGATTTTTCCACAGAATGATAATGTTAGTGTTGCCACCCCCCACGATCCCGCAGCAGTTGAGCCACATGGGTGTTAATTGCTTTTGAGCTTATTGAAACCGATGCGGTGCTGACCTGGTGTGTTTACTCATGCTTGCAAAATAAACACTGTGTTGTGTGTTCGCGTCTTTCGCATAATATAGATAACGTCTCTCTGTATCTCCGCAGTAGAGCTGTGGCAATGACGATGCTGGCAATGATTTTGGTTACAAAATACTGTAGAAATTAGAATCTGGTCCACTTTTTCCTTTTTGAAATCTTGAAAGAAACATTTCTCTGTTTCCCGCTAACTTAGCAGTGAGCTGAAAATAAGAGTATGTTATTGCTCTGATACTTTTATAGCTGCTGTATCTGGTATTAGCAGGTTTTAGAACATATTTTTGACCACTAGTTCTGCTTCCTCTGTGACCAACAACATATCGCCTGGTACTTCAGCAATAAACTGTGAGACATCTCAGTCGTGAGCCTACTTGTGTGGTGGTATAACAGCTCAAAAAAAGGATGTCAGATTTTTAGTTGGACTAAACAAATAACCTATAAAACCATTGCAGTGATCTTTGGATCATTGACTCATAAGAAGGTTGTAACTTGGTTAAATGAAAACAAAGGAGGTTCTTTTTGATTGACTGTATGTTCCTCTGTGTTTGTACGAATGATATGTAGTAAATTCCTGATATCTTTGTGGCACACTCTTTCCTCTACAGTGAAACGCTTCAGGGAGCCAAAACATGAAAGGAGACCCTGGAGGATCTGGTAAGGCAGCTCAGCTAGCTTTAATTCATCTCTCTGCAAAGGCATCAAATGATTCCCACTGGACTGCCTCGGAAGAATATCAAGTGTCTTGTCTCTGCAGGTTCCTGGACACCTCCAAACAGGCCATCGGGATGCTGTTTATCCACTTTGCCAATGTCTACTTGTCAGACCTCACAGAGGAGGATCCCTGCTCATTGTGAGTCAGTCCTGTATTTGACTGTTCTCCTCGAGCTCCCTGATTCTGCATGTCGCAATACATTTCCAAGAAACTTTTTTAAAAGGAAAGCAAACTAGAACTGCAGTTTTACATCACATTCACTGTTCTGTCTCTCCCAGATACCTCATTAACTTCCTGTTGGATGCTTCTCTGGGCATGTTGATCATCTATGCTGGGGTGAGAGCCGTCAGTGCAATTGTAGAGTGGAGGCAGTGGGACTCTCTGCGTTTTGGAGAATATGGTGAGGACCGTGTGTGTGAGTGGTAAAGTGGGAGCTCCAGCACATTCCTAAAATGCCTGTAATGCCCAATGGAGGGCAGTAGCTGCCCTCACTACTGCAGTGCTGCATTGTCATTCACATTACATTCCAAGTGCCTTCTTTTGTCCCCAAAACAGTTTGTGTAACTCTGAATCAGTGAAATCTAATAATGATCGGTGCTACATATCTGAATGCCTAAGCAGATTTTTTCACAGTAATCTGTTTCGCTTTCCCTTCTCTGTGTGTGTGTGTGTGTGTGTGTGTGTGTGTGTGTGTGTGTGTGTGTGTGTGTGTGTGTGTGTGTGTGTGTGTGTGTGTGTGTGTGTGTGTAGGGGAGCCAGTGCAGTGCACAGCGTGGTTGGGCCAGTGTATCCTCTACATCCTCATTATGATGTTTGAGAAAGTCCTTATCATGCTGGTCCTCCTCATCCCTCAGTGGAAGAAGGTAAGGAAAAAGACAAATGTTTTAAAAAGATAGCAGGAAATGAGTGGCCATTAATGTCAGAATGATCTTTTCCTTTTTAAGACAAATTCTCAATATTTAGTGTTGCAGCACATAGAGCCATTATTAACCCATAAGAACCCATGATGACACCAGTGTCACAAGCACATTGAATGTTCCAGACTCTTCTGTATAAAGCTTTATGCCCCTTATTAAGCCGAATGTGACATATATGTAACAACACAGATCTTTGGGTGTTATTCTGAAAAAAACTTTAGAAATGTCCACTTGGTCTGTGGTATATCTCACATAATTTTTCTTTAAGGATAAATGGGTCTGGGTTCTTATGGGTTAAACTGCTTTGTGACTATATGAAAATAATAAGATTTCAACATTTCATGCATGCTCATTGAGATGATAAGGAGGAGAAACGGTGTGTGTGGAGTGTTCAAACAAGACAGCACCTACAGCCAACAAAGACTGAACTTAAACTTGTCACAGATTTAAACTTTTCCGTTTTGATGCTGAATTTCACACAGTGAGCCAAGTATGATTTGTTTGTGCTCCCTGAAGTCTAAGACAAGTACTCGTACAGTACCTTTCTTGTCTTCCGATCACTCAACATGCTTTAACACGGCCTTTGACAGCTGTTTGGGGGTCAGTATCATGCCCAAGAACACTTTGACATGCAGGGAAGAAGCCCCTGATCAAACTGCCAATCGTGTTATTACAATTACTGGACCAGCTGCTCTACCTCCTGAGCCACAGCCACTGTCATAAAGAAATGTTCCCTGACCGGGAATTGAACCCGGGCCGCGGCGGTGAGAGCGCCGAATCCTAACCACTAGACCACCAGGGACACCTGTTGGGTTTTGGGAGGCATGTTCTCTGGAATCCCCATAGTAATGTGCTGTGCCCTCTCAGTTTACACCTGATGAATTCATCATTTCATCAACATATACCACAACAGTTGCTTTGAACTTTCGGTGAATAACAAGGAAAAACAAAAGGCTTCAAATCCAATGTTTTGTAGCTGATAGGTTCTTTTCACACAGCTGGTTTAAATAAAATTTTAAGCTTAAGTTAAGATTCCTGATTAAAAACACAAGAGCTGACACAAAGGTCTGCACTTTTGAGGCTGTAATCTCATCAGTGTGTCCTAGATTTTAAATGTATGGTATGCTGTGTCAAATCCATGATATACATATTTTACCATTACATTTTTTTGTATGTCATTTTAAATATATGTATTTACATAGCGCTTTTTCCCCCTCTGGTAATATAAACTCTGCGACAGTTAGAATGCTTCAAGTAAACATCTCAGTCAAAATAAACCAGTACATTCTGGTTTCACAGTCTCATAAACAAATTTGTTCAGCAATTGTTGCATATGGTAAACACAAACATTATTTGCATAACAGGTGTACTTTCTAATGGTCTTTGTAGCTTCTAGCAGATTCCCAGTTGTGTGCTACAGTGGCTTATCTCTCTTCCATTAAACAAATAGAGAATTATTACCCCTACTGATTGTACTATTTCTATTTTGTAGTCTAAGGCTAAGTGTACTTTTTGTGTTGCTGTGTCTGCTTACATCTGTGCTTGTGTGTCATATATGTGTTGCAGCTGGCCCTCCTCAACCCTATAGAGAATCCTGACCTGGAACTGGCCATCGTCATGCTCATCGTTCCATTCTTCGTCAACGTAAGTCTGTTGTTACTGCGTGTTTTTGTTGGATGCCGATTTTAGAGCTCCTGCAACACTAATACGCTACACATGTAGTGAGACTCCGTCATTAACTACCTAAATCATCCCTGTTTGTTCATACCATGACCTTTGTCTTGAGTGCTTGTTAATGCAAAAAAAAAAAAACTTGAATATTAACTCGAATATTCTAAAAATCACATATTTTTTAATTCACCCAGTATTTTCTGTGTTTCTTTTAGGCCCTTATGTTCTGGGTGGTAGATAATTTCTTAATGAAGAAGCACAGGACAAAAGCAAAGCTAGAGGAGAGAGAGGAGGACTCGCGGGGGAACAGCAAGGTGCGCTACAGACGAGCTCTGTCCCATGATGACTCGGAGTCAGAGGTAAGTCTCACTCGTCAACATGTGAAGTCAGAACTCCAGTCTGGTACAAGCACATTTTTAGAAACGATTACAAGCAAAGCCAGCAAAAGGCGTGCAAGTTCTCACTTTAATCTGGTTGCTTGAAGTCTAAACTACCTTAATGTCTCTAGCCTGAACGGTTGATACAAGGCAGGATGGATCCATGCTTTCATGTTGTCGACAAATTCTGACCCTACCATCTGAATGTCACAGCAGAAATCGAGACTCATCAGACCAGGCAACGTTTTTCCAATCTTCTATTTGTAGCCTCAGTTTCTTGTTCTTAGCTGACAGGAGTGGCACCCGGTGTGGTCTTCTGCTGCTGTAGCCCATGTGCCTCAAGGTTCAATGTGTTGTGTGTTCAGAGATGCTCTTCTGCATACTTCAGTTGTAACGAGTAGTTATTTGAGTTACTGTTGCCTTTCTATCAGCTCGAAACCAGTCTGGCCATTCTCCTCTGACCTCTGGCATCGACAAGGCATTTTCGCCAACAGAACTGCCGCTCAGTGGATATTTTCTGTTTTTCGGACCGTTCTCTGTAAACCCTAGAGATGGTTGTGTGTGAAAATCCCAGTAGATCAGCAGTTTCTGAAATACTCAGACCAGCCAGTCTGGCACCAACAACCATGCCACATTCAAAGTCACTTAAATCACCTTTCCTCAGTGAGAGCACCAAATCCTAACCACTAGACCACCAGGGACAGGTATGGGTAGAGAATGGTCTTCGAAGGGCCACACACTGCCTCTAGTGGTGGTAGTGATGGATATTCGCGGCTTTTAAAAAGTACCACATTTTACCTCTGCTAGTGGTAGTGCTCTATCACAAACTTGCTAAATTTTTTGCTAAATTTTGCAACTAAATGTAACTCGTCGTGTGGCAACACAACAGCACTGTTTCTGCCCAAGATTTTCTTCTAACTTTACTATTTGTTTGATTACTGTAGCAAAAAAAAAAAAAAACTAACCTAAAACATTAGTTCCCTGACCGGGAATTGAACCCGGGCCGCGGCGGTGAGAGCGCCGAATCCTAGCCACTAGACCACCAGGGATAAGTTTGTGGAGTCTTAAAGAGGCCATGTGCTGCCTCTAGTGGTGGTAGTGATTCACATTCTGGCCTTTAACAGTCGAAGTACCACACCTATCTCTATTAGTACAAAGCAGGCCACTGATTTTTCACATGAACAGTTTTTTGTATATATGTATGTATATGTAAGAAACTTTAAAGGGATAGTTTGGGATTTTTGACATGAAGCTGTATGGCATCCCCGTCAGTAGTGTCGCACATCCACACCGACTTACCCCCGACAGTGTCCTGTGGGCCGAGTTCTGTCCAGATTTGGTCAGCAACGAAAGTAGTCCGGCAGGTTTGCTGGGACACTTAAATAAAAAGTTTTTCTTCTCAAAACAGCATGTGTTCAAAAGAGTGATTTATTTGCATCACAAAACCGATGTCCACGAAAAAGTGGCCACTACTGTTTAGTTTTGCTCGTCCGCGTCAGAATGGGGCACTTTTTAAAGCACCCCATTCCGACCCTGTCATCTTGCAGAGATACAAAAAGAGAGAAAGTAGGGCCAAGTGATTACGAGGTGTGACTTTTTCGTGGACATCAGTTTTGTGATGCAAATAAATCACTCTTTTGAACACATGCTGTTTTGAGAAGAAAAACTTTTTATTTGTAAGTGTTTTATTTTTTAAGTGTCCCAGCAAACCTGCTGGACTACTTTCGTTGCTGACCAAACCTGGACAGAACTCGGCCCACAGGACACTGTCGGGGGTAAGTCGGTGTGGATGTACGACACTACTGACGGGGATGTCATACAGATTCATGTCAAAGCCTAACCATTAGAATGCTATGCAGCTACTGTTAAAGCACCTGCACACACTTAATTAAATGTATTTAATATTAATTTGGATAACCCTTAGATAAGTACATGTTCATTCCCAAAAATGTGTCAGTAATCCAACATGCTTCACATGTCAGGATGCATAAATTACACCTTTTATCATACAAATAGGTTTCGATCATTAATTTGTCTTCATCGCAGCTGTGACGTTTGATCACTGTTATTCATAGCAGTGTGGTGCTGTAATTGCTGCAGTACTGTGCTGTAGTGCTGTTAATTTTTTTGTCATCTTATTGGTGCTGCAAGAAGGGAGCTGTTATACTGGGTGGCTTGTGTTCAGAAAGAAAATGCAATGCTGACCTTTCCTCTGTGCTCTCATACGCACCAATAATGTTTGTTTACCGTAATTTCCGGACTATAAGCCGCAACTTTTGTCACAAGCTTTCAACCCTGCGGCTTATGCAATGATGCGGCTAATTTATGCATTTTTTCTAACGGCCGCCAGGGGCGCTCGAGCAGAAAAGGTAAGAGTGAGACAGGTGGAATATGTGTCGAGGAAGATGCAAGTTTAATGTAACTTCGCGCTTTGTCCATGAATAAAATTAGCATGAACAGAGCCTCATCATGGAAAATGCAAGAAGAAATGCATATGACGCAGCCCTGTTAGTGCTGTGCTACCGTGTTGCTGCTGTGTTACTGCCGCATCACCGTGACTTTTACCGGTATTTTTTTAACCAGCCCTGTTAGTGCTGTGCTACCGTGTTGCTGCTGTGTTACTGCCGCGTCACCGTGACTTTTACCGGTGTTTTTTAACCAGCCCTGTTAGTGCTGTGCTACCGTGTTGCTGCTGTGTTACTGCCGCGTCACAGGCACTGTTTGGAAAGAAAAGCTAAGGTATATTATTAAAACTTTGAAAACTCTTTCTGTGTACCGTCTTTCTTTGTAAATATCTCATGTTTCAATGTGGACACATGCGGCTTATAGACAGGTGCGGCTTATGTATGTACAAAATTTTTTTTCTTTAAAAATGTACTGGGTGAGGCTTATAATCAGGTGCGCTCTATAGTCCGGAAATTACGGTACATTGTTGTTCCATACCACCTGTTTCCTGGTGACATCAGCCACACCGTAGTCTCTCGGCCATGACGGGGCCCGAGAAGAATTTATGAAGAAGAATTAATTTACTGTTCAAGCATATAATAATCTAGTGGTAGTAATAATGTTCATTCTGGTTTTTCAGAGGGCAATGGTTGAAGGGTCATCGAGGAGTCCAGATACATAAAGAACAAGTCATCACATACTTGTTAGAGCTGGCAGCAGCTGCTCATGAATGGTCTCCTCATTTGTTACAAATTGTTGTAATGTTTTTTTGGTTGTTTGTTTTATAACTCAAATGAGCTTCCCTCTTAACTCCTGTTCTGAACAAGCTGTTCACCATGTGATATTGTTCTTCCTGTGGTCAAATAATGAGGCAGAGATTAGAAGTAGAGGATGGACAGAAGTCAAGAGGAAGCAATTAGGTATGGTATAAAATTCAAGATGTCTGACTATAAATTTCTGCACTTGCAACCTCGTTAGCTTATGAATAACTTTTGGCATTGTTGTGTCTCTGTACTGACACTGGACATTGCACATTGTCCCCAGAGTTGCTGCTACAAGGGTCAAGCACACAGCAGGAGATTGTGTGTGTCAGATGTGGTTTCACATGTTGGAAATACTTGTTTAGGCGTCTGGGCAGAGCATGCAGGAGAAGGAGTACTCATCTGTAACACTGACTTTTTTTTTTTTTTTTAATTTATCAATGCTATAGTGTATGTGGACTCATCTGCAAGATCAATGAAAGACTGGAAAGAAATATACAGGCACGCAGAAAAGAGTACAAATCGGCTACATTCCTTATCAACGTTCCCGTTCACTCACAGTAAATTCTCCAGACAGTGACCTGCTCTGTTCACACATAACATTACACAAACTTTGCACTAGGGAGCTGGTAAGGTAACGTCTGTTTAATGTCTGATGTGATGTTCATATTTTCACATACATCTCTTCCATGTAATGTCTAAATAAGTTCAGGGATGCAGCACAAGTAAGTCTGAAGTGGATATAATAGACACAAGGTAAACATTGTCTTGGACCAGATTCCTACAAAACTGTTTTTCTTGGAAGTGGGTGTTTAGATTAGATGATAACCACAATCAAAGCCAGATTATACAATTTGGTTATGTTTCTGGAGTCTGTCCTTTATGTAGTAGATTAACCATATCCCATTTTGGGCATGTTCAGCTTTTAGGGCAAACAACATTAAGACCCAATAGCACATCACTACCCACAGTTTCAAGTACTTATAATGAGGACCCGATTTAGAAAGTCTGTTTTAAGTAGTAGTAGTATTTCTTGTAAGTAGGCCACATGATGACACAACAAAAAGAAATACAGCCACTTTTCTTGATATGTTAACATGTAAATAGCCAAAGCAAGCAAACAAAAGCCAGCTTTATGATTTGTTTCACTTCCTACTTGTGTGTAGCAGCTGGACTCAGAGCGAGCCTTTAACAGAAAGTTGAGTTGTGGGGGATGGGCTAAGCTGCAATGAAGACACACGTAATGGTTTCAGCAGGAGGTGTGTCATGGTGGGCCAGTGGCGCAATGGATAACGCGTCTGACTACGGATCAGAAGATTCTAGGTTCGACTCCTGGCTGGCTCGTGTATCTTTTTTCTTCTCTGTTAGAGTACAGTCAGCTGAAAAGCAGTATTGGTTGATATTGATAAGCAAGAAATGAACCACTGTATCAAGATCTGGTGAGACAAAACAGTCTGCAAACTCCGTCAGCATGTGACTGCAGCAACTGATTTGCTTGCCAAAGCAACAGCATTATTTCATTTATAAAGACACTCTAGTGTACAAGATAAGATATAGATAAGAGATAATGTGGACATTAATCTACATATTTTCCTTTAACACTATACAGGGAGTTCTTAACTGGTTGTGTAATGGTCTCGGTTTAGCAATCTTCAATCTGACCAACATAACACAACCATAAGTGAGAAGATGGCTATTTTTAGATTGTTGTTCTTAATGCCAGCCATTCATTTGTATCCCATTGATATCAACAAAACAAGGTGGTGGAAATATGACCACTTTTGTCCACAGGGTGGTGCCAGAATCAACATAAAATGGTAGTTTGGCCTTTATGTTTACTGGAGGCTATATTCTCTTGCTGTGTGCAGGATTAATAATGGTGTAATACTGAATTATTGCTGGGTATGAAGCCAGAAATATCTAGGAATTTTTATGTCACAATTGGTTTCACACACACACACGTTGCTTGTTATTATTGATGGTTATCAAAATCTTTTACGTACAATAGCTACTCTCCACAGCAGGGTAAAAAGGGCTATCAGCTGAAAAAAGCTACATAAATTAAAAAGTTGCTTGTAAGGATTAGGTGGCAGTATGCAAAAGGACAACCACTTTTATTTTCATGAAATGTTATTGACTTAAACATGTAACAGTTATGAACTGTATCCTGTGGCTCTGGAGGGAGCTTTCTGTCGTCTGTAAATAATCTTGATGATGTCATTGGGGGTATTTGGCTCAGGCCTGAGCTGTAAAAAGAAAGCCTGTCTTACAAACTGAAACCGTGGGGTATGAAAGAAGTGTGTATTTACTGGGCGAGTTTAATGAAAGATACTGTCCAGTTGTATAATTGGAAAAATGTTGGACCTGGTATTTTTGGTGCATTGCCCATACAAGAGACTAAAGGCCAGGATATCTCAGCCCCTGCTCTTCTCTATAAAATCCATCTCTTAAGACCTCTAGCCGGGTGGATGTGATGTCTTGACCCTTTTACTAGTAACAGTTTTACATCACAGCCTTAGTGGAAAAGGACAAGTGACGTGAAGTCTTCCACAAATTCAGCAATTCAACCTGATTCAAGAAGCAAAACAACATGCAGCTTCGCCTCCCTCCAAAATAGCACATTTTCTGTGTAGCTCTGTACTATAGTCGAGGATCTGAGAATTTGGGACAACATTCAGCTGTTTACTAGAAAGCTAAATATTTTTATTATTATATATTATTTTTATTATTAGTCTGAACCTGCTTCCCACTCAGAGGTTTTTAAATCACATACAGAAATAAAGCTCCTTTTCTCTGTATTTTCACACCTAAATGAATGTGCAGTGAAGCAAACAAAAGGTCTGTCTCACTTCCTACTTGTGTGCGGCAGCTGGCTCCACAGAGCAAGCTTTTCAGAGCGTTGTCGTGTGGGGGATGGGCTGAGCTGGAGTGAGACGCATGTAACGGTTTCAGCAGCTGTTAAAACACAGCGGGCCAGTGGCGCAATGGATAACGCGTCTGACTACGGATCAGAAGATTCTAGGTTCGACTCCTGGCTGGCTCGTGTTTCATGTTTTCTTCACTTTATTGACTTACTAGTCACAGCCTTATTTCACATACAAAGGCACATTACTATACTAGATATAGATATACATAAAAGACACTGTGGACATTACACATTTAACCTCATTGCACTACAATGAGTTTTTAAGCTGGTTATGAAATTGTTACAGTTACGGTAAGGGTTTTCCATAATGTCATGCCTCAATATGACCGTCTGAGTATGACCTTAAAAAAGACCATAAGTGAGAAGACTGGTAATTTTTATGTAGTTATTTTGCCTGCGGATTCCCCTTGAAATGAATGAATGGAGGTGGTGAAAACAATGTCCACATTTCTCCACATGGTGGTGCCAGAATCTCAAAATGAAAGTTCTGTTCCTGTGGCTCTGAAGTGAGACTTCTCAAGTTTGAAAATACTTGAGAAGTTTTATTATTGGACAAGATGTTGGACCCCATATTTATGGGATGTGATCAATACTAGGGGCATTTCCGGATTTCAACAGATGTGTCTCAGAGCAAGTGTCACTCCAGACACAACACAACAACACACAATCCCTTGAAATCCAGAATGATGGAAGAGCATTAGAGAGGCTGACCAAATTCATGCTGCCTCTACCAGAGCAGTATGGAAGACAGTTACCACATACCACGGTTGTTACCACATAAACTCTGCTGATAGGTTGCCGGTGGCTGCACACACAAATCCAATATGATCATTTGTAAATAACAGTGCAGACTGTTGAAATATGTTTCACTTACATCTCAACCAAACCTAGAGATGGAGATATCACAGCCTGTGCTGTTTATGATTTTATCATTCTTTATAAAATCATTCTCTTCAGACCCTCAGCTTTATGGAAGTAAATTACAAATCATCCATTTTATTAGTCATAATGAATCTCTGGAGTTTTGCATTCCATGCTTGGTGGAAGTGGACAAAATCAGGTGATTTTAAAGTCTTTCAAAAACTCTGCACCTTTTCCTCCCCTCCAGAAATAGCATATTTTCTGTTTATCTTCAGACTATAATCTAGTAGCTGGGAATTCAGGATGTAGCCACTTCGTGTGACAACATTCAGCCATTTACTGGAAAGCCAATTTCTTTTTTTCCTGACCAAGCAGAATATTGCAGAATAGGACTTTTATGTCTGATTGTGAAAGACTTCAGTGTGCCCCTTTTTTACAGCGTTACCATAAACCTGCCTCCCACTCACTCAGTCAGTTTGGCCTAACTTTTCTCTGTCTCTCTTGACTGTATTTTTTTTTCTTAGATCCTTTTCTCAGCAGATGATGAGATGGATGAGTCGGATGAGGATGATGTCCGACGGCTCACTGGACTGAAGACGGTGAAGAAGAAGAAGCTTCGCATGGGGATCCCTGTTTGACCTGTGTGCCTAGCTACTACGGTTTTCTTTGCTAGCTGTTCACCTCGCAGGCCCACATACACGTTCCCCATACCGCCACAGATTCTGTATCAGCCTTAGGAGTTGACACTATTTTCAAACGTAGGATGCTCTTTGACGACAGAAGAATATACTGTAATTGAATTCCCTTTATTGTTGACTCCTGGAGGACTTTTGCATCAACTGTGTCTAATCTCGGATCTAATATGACACACTGGGAGATATTTCTGCTGTTAAGCAGGTTTTTCGGATCACTGTTGCATTTTGACATGGCACTCCTGGGGCGAGTGTTGCGTGTAAAGACACTGTCAGGGAAAAATAATCCCACCATGAACGATCATAATATTGCTAAATCCTTTATGCACGTATAACAGGAAAACGTATAACACTGGTTTAGTACTGTTTGGACTTCAGTGGCAGTGTGTATGGGTACAGTTGTCCAGGAAAAGGTTGGTTGGACAAGTCTAAACGGCCACAACAGAACCAAACATCATGCAAACAAAACAAGTTCAAAGAGTCGGTTTTATTTCATATTTTAACGTGTCTTTTTACGTGATTGTATTCCTGGTTTAGATTCAATGTAAACTTGGTCCTTTGTTTTCCCATGTAGACATCACACTGTCTGTCTGTCTCTGTCTGTCTGAAATTTAAAGGAGCATTTCTTGAGAGTGTTTGAATCACTATTGATGCAACACTTTCCAGCACAGTTACACACTTTACTACTGCATATCTTCTATGTAATGTTACTCGTGTCAAAAGGAGCACATTAATGCTTTCAGCAACCTTCCATTTTTTTTTATCTTCTGACACAGTCATTTCAACCATTGAACCTGTGAGACTGCAAGCACCACACTGCAACATCCTTCTAACATCAACTCAGCTGGTGTGTTCTGTCTGTAGACACAAGATTTCAGTCTCAATTTGTCTGTGACCGTTTTACTGATGTGCTCTGATGTGTATTTGTCTTTGAATGTCTCTTGTCTAATTTTTAAAGTTGTGGGTTTTCTTTCTTTTCTTTTCTTTTTTTAATTTTTTGTTTATAAGTTTTGAGTGTTATTTTCGGGCCAAAAAGGTGACTATGCTTGTTCCAAAAGTGTTCTTTATTCCTTCACTCCAATGAGGAGAGTAAATATGGGAACCATTTCTTGCACAATTTCCCATTTATCATAACTTTCATCCGTTTGTGTTGTGTATGGGTTGTATTTCTTTTTGTTTTTTTGTTAAAATAATGTGCCTGAGTGAAATTACCAGCAGGTGTTTTGTTGTTTTGTGTTTGTTTGATTTTAGGGTAGTTTTTGTTTTGGGGGCTTTTCTGATGGTTTTATCCGGAGTTCCAGATCTTCAGGCATGAAGCAGCATTCAGCGGGCTCTGATGTTAAGAATGTGACATGCATAGACCTCTAAACTGTTACGTGACTGTGGACCAGACAGTAGGGCGAGTGTGAGTGTGATTGTGTGTGCATATCGGTGTATATACTCATAATATACCTGTATGTACAGGGGTGTGCTGGGTGCATGTGTTCAAGTGTGCATCATTGTATGACTGCTGGTCCTCTTTTAAAGTAAATGGAGAGTGACATAAACTGTGACTGTGATGACTATGTTAATGGTGATGATTTCATTATGATGTTTTTGGCATGTTGGCAAGGAATAAATGACTGCATTTGAATGGAGGAAAGTACAGCATCTCACAGCAGTTATGGTAGCTCTCAGCTTAACGGGAACAAAGAGGGCTTTTAGTATTTACAAAGTGAAACTACTAGAAGGGAAGCGATGGAAGTAAATTATCATTATAAATGCTTTTCCAATAAAGGATGTGACACACTATCTTGAAAGCTGACTTATTCAAATGATAGTTTGAGCAATGTGTGATTGACTTTTCAGAAAAGGGTTCCCTGACCGGGAATCGAACCCGTACCCGCCCACTACCATCAGAGACGATGACCCGCGGGACATCTGTGTCCAAAGTAATACCGCCCAACAACAGTACAACATTGAAGAAGAGCATGTGAGTTAACAGACAGTATTAGTGCACGCACACTTTGGATATGGGGAGAGGTGCGGTCGCCATTACAGCCACCCGACTTCCAGTCATGATTGTGTGTCCAAAGATAGATCCAGCTAGTACTTATAGCTTCTTACCTAAGGGAAGACGTACATTCAGCGCCAGGAGTCGTGTTCATCCCCGAGAAGCTCTTAAAAATACATTACGCTCGGGCTCATCAGCCTAATTTAACACACAAACGCCAATTTACCGTGTAGACTGCGTGCTGTCATTTCACACCCCGTCTGACACAAGCATATCATTTCTTGTGTTGTTTTTCTCCTCCGTGCCCACTTAACACCAAGTAGCATGCATTTAAAAGCCACCGGTGGAGCAGCAAATACAGGTTGTAATAATGGGGTTGAGATGTTAACCGGTCAGAGGAGGTAAACAGAGGCAGATGCAGACACATAGAGAGTGTCTATGACCTTCAGCCTTGCACTTTGAGAGGCAGAATAAACACATGAACACCCCCCCCCCCCAAGTAGATTTAGCAGAGTCAGTGGAAGTAATCCCATATACATGAGGAGTGACACTGTGTGTGTTTGTCTTTTTTATTCCATTCAAGTTTATCAATCTCTACACTACAGTCATATGATAAGATTATACGGTGATACATTTGAGTGAGTGAAACAAGCTTTCAGATTTCTCTCTGTGTCGCTGAGCTTGTCATTTTTAAAATAGTGAGTCAGTTTGTCCATCATCTCTCAGTTAACTCCTCTGTTTCAGATTATGATGCCGAAACTTAGAACTGCTGTCGCCTCCAGCCTAAAATACTTGCCTTGTCATCTTGTGAATCCAAGAAATAGAGAAAGCAAAAGAAACATTTACATTTTTTATTTTTACAAAAAAATGAACAAGACAAAATCTGAAGTGCAGTGTTACATACAATTATGAACATTAAATAAACATAGAAAGTTATGTGATATTATAAATGTATCAATAAATGAAATGAAACACACAAGGGAATCAGTCAGTTTTGAAATGTATTCTTGATTTCAGAGTTGGCATTTGAGTCCAGCACCAGCTTGTTTTCTTTCATATTGCTAAAGACAATTTATGAGTTATTATTTATTCATTATTATTATTATTCTTTATTTTATATTTATATTATTTATTCTAGCTACTGGTGGTTGTACAGAGATTTAGATTGTGTGGGCCTACATTTGACCTAACTTGGCTCCTCGTTGACTCACAGTAGTAAAGCACCAATGGGTGTCCTGTAACTTAAACAAGTCAGTAGGAAAATTTTCTGAGCTCTGTTCAGCCCTTGTTTTGTTACTTCATGTGGTAACTGTCTGGAAATGACTTTTACAAGACCCAAAAAGACATTTCCTCAGCCTTAAATCAAGTCGTAGCAATGGGCAGGTCCAGCTCCAACCACTGGGGCTGCAGGGAGGTGTTGGACATACTATACTTGCTTTAGTGACAAGTACCACACCAACATTTCAAAAAGAGGGTATCTCTGCCAGGGTCTGCAGGGGAGGAGGGGGCCGCCAAGCACTTGTGTTCGGTCCGGAATTATCAGCTGTTGACCTGTAAGCTTATCGTAAAAGATGGGAGACCCATTCCAGCTGTACCATCTCTCACGTCACACCTAATTATACACACTGACAACAGGCTGAGTGGGACAGAAGGCAGGGGGTCTGACTGACTCACTGGGTCTGGACCAGGACTATATATAATTTCAGGCTTGCTGGAAGACAAAGGGACACAATAACAACCAGCGAATCTATCACACTGGAAAGAGGTGTCTGTGGAATCAATACAAAGACTTCACTCACCATGTCACAGGTACGTTACATCAATTAAGGTATGCTGTTTTATTTACAGAAATTGATCACAGTTGAGCATTAGCAGCCATAACATTCATAATCTCCCTAGCCAGGCGAGGTAAAGAAGAAAAAACGTCCCCCAATGAAGGAGGAGGACCTGAAAGGAGCCCGCAGTAAACTGGGACTGAAGGGCGAGGTCAAGAGTAAGACGTATGAGGTCATGGTTGAGTGTGGTGAGTAAAGCTTTTTATTAATGTTGTTTCCTCTGACTCCATTTCAGATGTTAACGCACATATTTATAAGGACATTTTGTCTTTCTGTCCTTACAAATGTATCTTACTTCCAAGAATGTAGACCTCACATATCATCCTTCTTATCAGTTTGACATAATAGAAGAGACTTTAACTAACTCTGAGTTATGTGATATCGTGGATATGATTCTTCTTCCATGAGGCTTCTTCCATTGCGAACTATTTATTCATCAATAAGTGAATAAAGACAAAGATAAATATTTGAATGAATAAACAAACCAAGACAGAAATAAATAGATAAATACTTTATTAATAAATACATTTTGGACAGAAATAAATAGCAATAGATTTGTATAAATGCTGAAATAAATTAAATATATAGTATTAATTTATTATCCAATTGATTACCAACATGTATTAATTCAGTAATATAATATAGTTTATAATTAGATGCATTGTATTTTTTCTGTATTTCATATTATATATTGAAGAATGAGTCATTATTTATCCATAACAAACTGCTGAAGAAAATCTGCTTAGCCCCAGTGTGTGTGGCAACACAACGGCATTGTCGCTGCCCAGCATTTTCTTCTAACTTCACTGTTCATTGGAGGGAAAACAATTCTAGCCTAAAACACAAGTTCCCTGACCGGGAATCGAACCCGGGCCGCGGCGGTGAGAGCGCCGAATCCTAACCACTAGACCACCAGGGAGTGGTGCGTTCAAGGATCAGCAGTACTGTTTACATACATAATAGCAGATTAGCAGCTAATTCAACATTTATTCTCGTATTACAAAGTTATATTATTGTTTGTTTGGTTACACCATTGTACAATAGGTTTCCCCTAAACACCACTGGTCTAAGATTGTTTTCATGTTGGCAGATGCCAATATAAGGTCACGTTGAGACCATGACTGCACACCCATTGGACTTGTTGATTTGGCTTGGAAGCAGATCCAGTAAATATTTGCAACAATGTGAAAAATGATTGCTCAGTTGAATGATTAAATGATGATAAAGACATGAAAATCACAATTCTGGGAGTCAGCCAACTGACCATCTGAGAGATAAATTCACCTTTATTAATATAACGCCAAATCATAACAGAAGTTATTTCATGCCACTGCCACAGTAGCAAGGAAAAAAAGACAGAAAGGCAGAAACTTCAAGCAAAACTCAGCTCACTGGTGGAAGGCCATCTGCCACAGAGGGAAAGACAGACAGTGTTCAGTGCCAATTACAATAACTTCATTTTTTTTTAGTTTATCATTTATCATAAAATTGCAAGTCTTCAAGTTTTTATGTCATTTAGTCATGCTTAAAATTTAGCTGCTAACAACTGCTGCACTTTTCTGCACTTCTCTCAAAGAAACCACAATTAGAATTTCTTACTCGTTGAGGATGAGCAGTGAACTTGTTAAAGTATCTGTTTTTCTTAAGATACATATCTGTGTCTGTGTTTAGAACGTATGGGCAAGGTGGCTCCATCTGTGTTCGCCGGCGTGAGGTCTGGGACAGAGACGGCCCTGGACAAGAGTGCGGCTGCCAAAGCTCCCGGAGCCAGTGTGTTCAACAAATAAACACTCTGCGGGGCAAAACGAAAGCACTGAAGAAACACACACTGTAGTCTTTATGGTTCTGAGTCACCGGTGATGCTGCATAATATGGGTTGCAAAAAATGTTATTTTCCAAATGAAGTGGGATTTAAGAAAGATAAATGGCCTGATTTTGTACCAGTTGTTGTTTTAAGCAGTTGTTTGCATGTTGCATTGAGAGGACTTGGCTCAGATTTGGATTCATGTGGCTGATGGGCCACAAAAGAGTTATTTATCAGTGCTGACAAAGACTGTTTAAATGTTTTCTTATTTGTTATTTTTTATATATATTTACATTATCATTTTCTTAAATAAATGATTATCCCCTGTGTTGAATTATTCATATTTTCATTATTTGTAGTAGTAGTAGTAGTAGTGAGTAGTAAATTAAAATCGAGGGCAGTTTCTATGTAATGGTAAACTGTAATTGTGGCAGATTACAAGTAAATTAATTCAACTACTGACCAACAGGGAGTGCCTAGTTATGTTTAAGTACAACACAACATAAAAGCATGTAGTGTCTGCTGTGTACAGTATATATGGGTTGGATGAGGTTGAATATGAATTGCAGACATGATGATTAATCTTTGTCTTACTGTTTGTGTAGGTAAGTTTGAATCAGAAGCCAGCATCAGCATCTCTAAATTACCCAAACTCTTGGTGAGGTTTGGGTGTTCTTCCAAGAGGAAAATGTTAATGTATTTGATTATTCAATTCTGTGCATGTACATGTAGCTCTGAGTTAAGATTTATGAATTATCTTATTTCATCGAATGTAGCTAGAGTGTGATAACTCGACTTGTAATTTTATATATATATAATATCTATTAAGTCCTCAGTAAATAAAGATAAACACTTGGTTATCTTCTATTTTACAAATGGGGAACAGCACAGATGTGTGGCTGACTGGTGTTCATTAAAAATAATCTCCTACACTAAATAACAATTTTCGAAATTCACTAATTGGTGCATATGTGATATTTTCAATCTCTGTGTCAAGCTTGTCATGTTGCCAAATATCGACATACATCTGTGTTTGGTGTTAGTCCTTCCAACAGTGAATACATTGAGCTCTGGTCAACACACACACACACACGCACATTTTCTCCTCCCCTTGGGCAGAGAGCTTTTTCTCGGCTGTGAAGTCAGTCACTGTTCAGTGGAAGTTTGGTCATGTCTGGACTGCTGGGTGTTCAACTGCTGCTGCTGTGGGGCTGTGCCTGCCTTTGGCTGGCCAGCCAGGCCCGAGGGGCTCTGGTCATCTCCAGTCCTCATGAAACTCTTCAGGTAACTTCACACACTGAACTTTTTGTACTCTGTTCGTAATTTGTATTAACGTAGTTTTATAGTTAGAGTTTAATTTTATTCATTAATTTTATTTAATGTAGTGCTTCCTGTATGTTTTCTTATGAATGATCGCTTTACCACAAACTGTACCCCACCCAGTTTCACTCTGTATCATGTTACTCCTTCAAACCTCTGCTCCTTGAAAGTTTTTCCTTTGACCTGCAGTAGTTCATGTAATCTTAGTGTTTTCTTTTCGATATCTTATCATCATATTGGTTCATCCAGCTGTATTTGAATTTCAGGGGACAAGAGGAGCTGTCAGATCACTGCAGGTATTTGGCAGAAATGTTATATATCTTTCAATATGATGGTGAGAATATTGTTTTGCATCTTTCTGCTTGTACATTATTCACCAAACCTGTGGACACTGATAAATAACATTATTTACTTACTGAATCATATTTATAGAAATTGATTCAAGATTGTGTAACTTTTCTACCATAAAATAACAGATTTTGAATCAATTTGACGTGTTATCAGGTGAAATGTGTCTCTGTCATTCCTGTATGACTGTTTCTGCACTGTGTAACTTTGTGCTCTGGGTATGATCTCTTACAAGAAGAATGTAATACTTTACAGCATTAAGTCACACACCACTAAATATTTTATTATTTATACTGGGTCATATTTTATGTAAAAAATGTTTTCTGTTGTCCCTCTGTTGACTTCCAACTGCTCTGCATCAACTATTGTTGATTTACAGAGTTTCCTGATGTACAGTACAGTAAACTGCTTTGAACAATGGCAGCTGTTGGCTAATGTTTGCTCAGTTTTTTAGCCTGGCTGCCCAGACTATGAGCAAATCTTAAATCATCAACTTCTTTTTGTCTTGCTTTGTTTTGTTACAGAAAATAAGTACAACTGAGGCAACGGTAAGAGAATAATTTGTACTTTTGTTTCTTTATTAATGATAACAATGATGAGAAATATTCAATTCAACTCAAACCTTATTCAAACTTTAATTATCCTGTAAGGGTAATGTTATGTTCACTACATACACCAAGAGATACACACACAGTTTTAGATGATTCATAGTATTTTAACTTCTTCAGAATCATGAAAAATATATTTGGAATTGTCCTTCAAATACATAAATTGATTCATAAATGTGTGAGCAAACAACCTAAAAAAAGTATGTAGGCTGTACAAAACTTAAGAAAACTTAAGAAAACTAGGTGGTTCACATCCAGAAAAGGTCAACAGACTCAACAAACAAAATGATTGAGGATAACTGAACAGACTTTTAGTTTTTAGTTTAGTTTAGTTTAGTTTTCAAATTTCCAGACTATCTCTGCTTAGAGCACACAGCATCCACGTTGACTCACACACAATCTGCCTCATCACAACACTCCCAAAGTGGAATCAGTGACATAATGTCTTTTTAAACTTGTTTCAGGCTGTTATGATTTTCTTTGGCACTAGTCAGGGCAGGACGCTGTGGACTGGACCCAGCAGAAAATGCGATCTTTTGAAATGACGTAAAAATAGCACTGGATTCACTGGATCAAAATGTTGTATGAGAAGTGCTGATAATACGAGGATTTCCATATAAGTTCAAATCATTAAATCTCTTCCACCCTCTCTCAGGTGGAGGTGCACAGTGTGAAAGTGGATAGCACTGTGACGTATATTTAAATATTAAATTAAAGGTCGTTAGACTCAGCAAAATATTGTTAAAGAAAATGATTGAGAATAACCGAACAGACTGAACAAAAGTTTCGTTTTCAAATTTTATTCACTCACACACAATCTGTCTCATCACAACACTCTCAAAGCAGGTTGTGTGAAATGACTTAAAAATAGGAGGTTTTACAGCAATTCACTATATGAAAATACATGTGCAGTGGTAGTGATTGGAGGCTTTTCCATCATCTCTTTCTGTCTCAGGTGGAGGTGCACAGTGTGAAAGTGGATTGCACTGTGACGTCTCGTTTTGCTCACACCGTCATGACCTCCAAGGCTCTGAACAAAGCAAACACGTCCCAAGAAATCTTCTTTGAAGTGGAGCTGCCCAAGACCGCCTTCATCACCAACTTTAGCATGTCAGTGTGTCTACACTCTGATTTCCACTCTGCCCACATTCCTACGTCCAGTATGACCATTTGTGTGCAACAGCCTTGCTCCCATTTGAACTCTGAAGCTGATTTCTTTTAATAATGTAATTATTAGTAGTATATAATTAGTTTGTCAAGTTGCATCATGCTGTTCTCCATCATTGTGTCTCACAGGGAAATTGAAGGGCAGGTGTATGTTGGTGAGGTGAAGGAGAAAGAGAAAGCCAAGAAACAGTATGAGAAGGCTGTTTCCTCTGGACAGACTGCTGGACTGGTCAAGTATGTTGGACTGAAAGATGTTACAGTATGATTTGAACACATGGTGGTGATGTGAACATTAATACATGTCTATCATTACAGGGCTTCTGGAAGAAAGATGGAGAAGTTTTCAGTGTCTGTGAATATTGCAGCCAAAAGCAACGTGACTTTTATTCTGACTTACGAGGAGCTCCTTCAGAGGAAACTGGGCCAATATGAGATTCTAACACGAGTTAAACCCAAACAACCGGTGCAAGAGTTTCAGGTTATTACATGTTCATGTTTAAATCCTGGTTCTTGGTGAATTTCAAATACCCTGCATGAGGTGTTTACAAATGTTCTCTTTCTGTGTGTGTGTTTGCCTGTGTGGAGACAGATTGTAACAAACATCTATGAGCCTCAGGGCATTTCTCATGTTGATACCCATGCCAACTTCCTCTCCAATGATCTGCTCCCTCTGGTGGTGAAAACAGTCACAGACAAAAAGGTACATGATAGAACAGACTCAAGATGCAGACTCAAGAATTAACAGTAAACTAAACTGATCATATTGTATCCCATTGTCAGGCACACATCTCTTTCTCACCAACTATTGAGCAGCAGAGGAAGTGTCCAGGTTGTGATGAAACAGTCATTGACGGCGATTTTATCATCAAGTATGATGTGAACCGAGCAAAGAGCCTTGGGGACGTTCAGGTCAGCTCTAAACAAAGACTGGAGTCAGTATCAGCTGAATGTACATTTAAATCACGTATAAAACTATAGGTTTACTTTAATGCTGAGATCTAAAGTACAATTGATCAATATAGATTAGATAGCCCAACAACATGCAGTTATCATGATGCCTTCTCATTCTTTCATGTACAGATGTATATTATTGCTCACCATGGTTCTCTTCCCCTCAGATCGTGAATGGATACTTTGTTCACTTTTTTGCTCCACCTAACCTGCCCAGAGTCCCAAAGAATGTGGCATTTGTGATTGACAGGAGTGGATCAATGTATGGAGCAAAGATGCAACAGGTGACTGGTTCAGACTGGTAATGTAACTGTAATATATTAATGCCCACATTTTGACCTCTCACCTTGCAATTCTTTGTAGACACGAGAGGCATTGACGACCATTCTCCAAGACCTCCACGAGGATGACCACTTTGCCCTCATCCCGTTTGACAGCTCAGTCGATTCCTGGAAGCAATCTCTAATCAAAGCAACCAAGGAAAATGTAGCTGAAGCCATGGTCTACGTCAAACAGATTACAGATAGAGGAGGTTGATAGAAAAACAAGTGACATTAGCTTTAATGCTAAATGTTGCCTGCTTCCTAAATGATAGAAATACACTATCACACCATACATTTGACAATAGCTTGTGTCTTTTCCTTTTAGCAACTGATATCAACAGTGCAGTGTTGAGAGCCGTGGACATGCTGGTCAAAGACAGACAGGAGAAGAAGCTCCCAGAGAGGAGCGTCGATATGGTTATTTTACTGACTGATGGAATGCCAAATCACGGTAAGCACACAAAATGTTTACACACTGAAGGATTTACTGTGTATTTGCGTCCATGGACATTTGATTGATGGACTTTATATTTAGCATTGCATTTTCTGCATATTGTATTGTATTGTGTTTGAAGGAGAGTCTGACCTTCCAAGGATCCAGGAAAATGTTCATTCTGCTATTGGGGGGAACATGTCTCTGTTCTGTCTTGGATTTGGGAATGATGTGGATTATTCCTTCCTGGATGTGATGAGCAAACAAAACAAAGGAGTGGCCCGCAGAATTTTTGAGGGTTCAGATGCAACACTTCAACTTGAGGTGAATGGTCTGAACTATGAATACATTTTTGAGCTAGTAGTTTGCTATGTCACATTCTTTCCCAATTATGTAAACACGATGTGTGTGTGTGCATTTATTCCAGGGATTCTATGAGGAGGTGTCCAGCCCTCTGCTTTCAGAGGTGGACCTGCGTTATCCTGACAACACAGTAGAATCACTGACCACCAACCACTTCAACCAACTGTTTAACGGCTCAGAGATCGTTGTGGCCGGTCGGCTGATAGACAACGACCTGGACAACTTCATGGTGGAAGTCTTCGGCCAGGGGGTGAGGCGAAGGAAATTGCAGAAATTTAGAGACAGCACTGAGGTATAGAGAAGATGTTACTCAATCTGTTTTTAGACATTGTTTCTTCAACATTTCTCTCCCCTGTAGTTTGAGGAGGACTTCATAGTGCAGGGCCAGGTCAGTGCTGTGGACTGGGATGTCATATACCCAGATGAGGAGTACATCTTTGGGGATTTCACAGAGCGTCTGTGGGCTTACCTCACCATCCAGCAGCTACTGGAGAAGAGGTTAGTTTGAGCTGCTTAATCATTTTTAGCATGGGAATCTGAATTACCCATTGATCTCATGAAGATCTTCGTTCATGATATTTGGCCATCATCTGAGAGCCCATGATAAATCTTGCAATATTAATTTACAGGTTCTGTGGTGGTTTTCTAAATGCCTGTGTCATATGTTGCTTTCTTGCAGTCAGATTGGTGCTGCAGACGAGAAAGACGCCACAGCCAAGGCTCTAGACATGTCTCTGCATTATAGCTTTGTCACTCCCCTCACCTCCATGGTGGTCACCAAGCCTGAAACTGAGGATGATACAGACAGCCTTCTCATTGCTGACAAGCTGACTGAGGGTAAGTGAGTGATGGGTATCAAGAAGTGAAACGGGGCAAGCTTCTGACTCAACTAGCAGAAGCTGATGCTCTAGTTTGAACCGTGGAATTAACCAAGTTTTTTGTTTTTGTCCATCTTTTCTTTTTTGGCAGAGCAAAGACAACAGGCAGAAAGAATGGGTAAGACAGTCATTTAGAAATATGTATATATCACAAAGACACTTCTCGGATTAATTCAGTTCACTGTAATGGTTAATGTAATGCTGTAATGGTTTTTAACTTGATTCTTATTGTTCCTTCAGTAGCACATCAATATGGACATGGTCATCAATATGGTCCATTGTACAGACAGTCATCACCAGCATATTTGGGTAAGAATATTTTTAGTACTGCTAGCTGCATTGCAGTCAGTCTATCAGTCAGTTGGTCAGTTATGGCATCAACTATTCAGGGTCCTCAGAGGAGTCCTAATGACTTTGCTAATTGATCTTTCATTCAATGCCACCAACAGGTCAAACTTTTTAACTATGCTATATGAAATATCTAAACATCTCCTATATTAGTAGATTGGCGAAGTTGATAAATTTGTCCTTAGTCTTTTCTCCTGACTTTTCTTCTTGTGCCATGATGAGGTTGAAATTTTATATTTTGAGTTATTTGCTATTAATTTTATGCACACAAATCCTCTTCAGGATAAATTGTAATAACTTTGGTGATCCTAACTTTTCATCTAAGGGTATCATTGAATCAGAACGTATCCAATACTTCAGTTCAGTCATGACCATATGACCTGCAAAACAAATGACCTTCCCAAAGCTCCACTTTGTTTTTAGCATTCATTAGCAATTGTTAGCATACGCACATGCAAAACAAAAATGGTGAATGCAATAAACATTACACCTGCTAAGGATAGTTAAATTAACAATGGTGTTGTGGACACGTTTTAGCTTAGCTTTTAGAGCATTTAGCTCAGTACAGCTTCACAGAACTGCCAGCATGTATGACAACTCATAGCCTAGTTACATTGTTCTGGTAAGCATGTTGAGCCAATATTCTGTCACACGTGCCTTTGTGGTATCAGTTGCAGTGGACGGGGACCCACATTTCATGATCGAGCTCCCAGACAGAGAGGACGCCTTGTGCTTCAACATCAATGACAAACCAGGAACCATTTTCAACCTGGTCAGAGATTCAAACTCAGGTCAACCCAGAGTCCTGATCATCATGCATGCCTTTTTTTTACCCCCTGACAAGTATAGGATGATCTTTTTTAACTTCACGTGTATATTTCTTGGAGACTTAGTTTTTTGACCCAACAGTGAGTGAATCCTCTGTTGTTTCCACAGGTATTTTGGTCAATGGCCAGATCATTGGCGACAAGAAGATTCCCCCTGATGGGAAAATTAACACCTACTTCTGGCGTTTTGGCATCGTCCACCAGACTCTGGGTGTGAGGCTTGAGGTAGACACTGAGATCATTTCTGTCTTCCAAGATGGCAAACGGGTCAAGCTGCTGTGGTCTGACTCTGCTTCTCTCAAAGGACCCAAGTGAGTGGCTACCCTATCACATAAAATCCAGTTCAGGGTGAACAATTAACATATATTACACAATGGCTATAATTAACATCTTCTCATCTAGTGTGGATCTTCTCTTGACCAAGGATCGCAGCTTAACGGTGACTCTAAAAGATTCAGTCAAGTTTGTCATCCTGCTTCACAAAGTATGGAAGAAACACCCGTACCACCGGGACTACTTGGGTTTCTACACCTTGGACAGCCACCTCCTGTCCCCTTCTGTTCATGGCCTGCTAGGTACAGCATGAAGCATGCAGCAAATAGATTGCATGGTTTAATATTACAGTATCAGGTCGAAAACAGTGAGACTCATTTTAGAATTCTTCTGTGGTTTCTCTTAAGAGCAGACAAACAACAAAATCAAACATCCCACAGATAAGATGTAACAATATTTACCACTGTGTTGCCTAAAATGGAATTGGTTCAATATGGGTACATTATGAATACAATGTGACAATGTCACATTGTTGA